>NMRB01003655.1:2933-23231 GCA_002633025.1 Notospermus geniculatus | reverse complement strand
GGAATAGCGCCCTCGCGATTCCAGGGGCTACAGAGAATCAGTTAACAAAAGGATTCGCCTACAAAGGAGACTTGATACTCAACAAATACGAATATCAACAGCAGAACAAATATGACTCGGGTCTCGGGGCGATGCATTGAGTTTCTTTGGCTTGTCTGTGTCTTGAGAGTCTGGAAGTTAGTCACACTGTAAATTTTGTTCCAAGTTGTTCGGAACAATAGCTCGTCATAACCTAGATGGTGGGGGTTCCTTGGAAATCATTACTTTGCAATCGACTGCCACTTGTAAAGTAACTATATCTAGGGACGAGGTTCGATATCCACATCAGACTAGATCAGATAATATTTCGTTTTCCGAAACGACAGTCTACTGCTCATCCAAAACCATTGCGATGACTTCTGTTTGGTCCCCTCAGATTGCTTCGACAAACACTAGCCAGTAGAAATGCTTCGACAAACATTAACCAGTATTGCCAATATTGCTTTGGGGATACATCTATCACATCAGTTAAAACGCGGAAAGCTTATGTTAGGACAGAGAATGGCCAAGTAACGAAGCGAAGTGAGACGATGGAAGTCAGTTTTAGATTGTTGTTCATCTGGCACTGCCATTGGACCATTGAGCCGAACCGTCGAGGTGCTATAAGCCTTGGTTACACTACATAAAAACCCCGGGTTTTTTTGCGGTCACACCTATGAATTACCGGGCTTCAAGAAACCCGTGTCTAAAACACACGGGTTTTTGAAACACGGCAAGCTCGCCGCCGTGTTTTTCGAAGCCCGGGTCCATGGAGTCTGGCGAGGGGAAATTCATGTAGTATGACCTCCAAATCCCCGTGTTTTCGTTAGTTCTTACACGGCTACAGATGGCGCAGCCATTAAGTGACCTCGTTTTCGAGCCTCCAACAATTTGTGCCAATACAGAAATGACCGAAGAGTCAGTGCATGCAGCGCACCTGTCGCCGGGCTACTTAACTACAATGAATAAGTAGTGCGACCTCTCGCCGGGCTTTTCGTACACACGGGTTTGACACGGGTCTGGAAAAACGGCTTACTGGAATAAACGCAACGCAACGCAATGAACCTAGTTCCTATTTTACCCATTTGCCGCTGCTTTGGTAGGCGTAGTAAGCAAATAACATATGCGAGGGTCGAGGATTGATGCTTCCGGCAAGGGACCATTCATTGTGTATCAATCCGACAGTCATGATAGTCTCGGGCAACATATTAAAACGTTCATGGCCATCTTGGTGTAACGCACTCACCTGGTATGCGCGAGCCTAGCATCTCCCAATGATCCCATACTGGTCTCCTGTCCAACCTACGTACACTTAGTGGCAACTAGACTGATACTCTGCTGAGCTCTGATACAAGTACAGGTAGGCCTAGTGAGCCAAAAAATGTCCGCCGTCTTTTTCATCACTTGCGAAGTTTGATGAGCTGCAACATCATTACCAACCATTCATCAAGTAAGAGCCCATTCTTGAACGCATTCCTTTACGTGTAGCAACAGCCTCCGATCCACGCCAAATTAATAACTTGGAGCATTCAGATTGAGATAGGCCTAGGTAGATTTGAACTTCACGTCGAGCTTGGAAACATGATCTACTATGCATATGACACGACTCGTGCCTGTGCATGATGTACATGACGTCGTGACGACGTGTAGGCCTACACGTGTATTGATCGATCGATCGCCAGTTCGCCGTCGAACATTTGAACACCGCCATCTAACGTCGACATAACAAATCAGCTAGTCATTTGGAAACAGTGATTACTCCCATTGCGCTGCATTGCGTTGCGTTGCGTTTTTTCCAGTAAGCCTGGAAAAACACCGGTATTTTGAACAGGTGTAACCGTAGCTACATTTCCTTGTGGAAGGATTATGACGTTACCACTAATGTCTCCCTTATTTGTATCAATAGAGAGCTTACCAATGGGAGATTAGGAACTGGTACAATATGTAGCTACAAAAGTCTGGTCTTGTACATGTACATTCGAAAGGTCATACACGTACATCTCCCTTACCTGTCCCATTCCTGAACTCGGAAAAACATTACTAGATCCTAAGTCGAAGATAATAGGGTGGGGGTATGGTCAGAAACAATAATGTTCTGTCCACTTACCTGTCCCACTCCCGAACCTGGCAAAGAATGACAGCGTGTGATGTCTTCAACTTAGGATTTGGTCATTTTTTCCGAGTTCAGGAATGGGGCAGGTATTAAGTAGGAGTTTAGAGTATATATCCCAAATGAACAATAAAATCGGACTTAGGTTCCAGGGGACAATGATCTCTATCCCACCTGGTCTGATAAAATCATACATGTACTATTGTAGTTTTCTGACAGATTATTATTATTATTATTATTATTATTATTATTATTAGACCAACACATTTACAAGAGTTTGTTTACAATATAGTATAACGATGGCCAGGACACAAACAAGGCCCCTTGTGGCCGCTGGCGTTTGTGCCCTTGCATACATAAGTAAATGCTACCTGTATAGAAACAATTTATAAAGAGAAGGAGAATAATGAAAAAACCAACTGACACCAAGACATTAAAAGTTAGCATTACGAAAATTACAACTATAACAATTTGGAACGGTACAATCAACTTTATACGCAGCTAGTATAGTATTTTTATAATATTGTGAAAAACCTTGACTACTGTGTGTATGAAGTTTATCAGTTATACAATTTGGGAGCGAATTGTGTAGTCGAGCAACGTTGTATCTAGGAATAAATAAAGAGAGAAAAGAACGGTTGATACGCTGAACCAACTTGCCCTCAAATAACTGATTGCCACAGGTATCCGATAATGGTCACTTTCCTCAGGTTCCTTGTCACTGTCATTCAGTCATGTCAGTGATTGCGTGGTTGCTCGGGTGACAATGTGTATCCCGTTGTGTGGTTGCCCTAAGTGTCATAAAGGGGACACGCAAGACGAATAGCCAACATAGTTTAGTAAACACTCAGTTGCAGTGCTGGTGATTTATCACCACTTAGTCATTAGCAGCTGAGGACGTGGCTAAGAGGCTTCTAAAAGGTTTTTAGGAGAAAAGAAGCAGTTCTAATCGGTGTTTGCCTGCTTTGCCGTCACCGACTGATAGCCATCCGGAGCTCTGCCCGTTTGTGTGCGATGATCAGTGGCGGATCGAAGGGGGACGTGCCCGGCACNCAAATATTTTGGGAGGCATATATTCAGACCCCTGACTTTCAGTAAAAAGAAAGTTCAATTTGGCTTGCCCAGGTGCCATGCAGGAAATCGCGTTTCCGGCACTTTTACCCCAAAAATTCCCGGGCTTCGCGCCTTCGGCGCTCACGGAATAGGGTTTCCCCATTCCATGCCCCCGTTCGGCAACTCCTGGATCCGCCACTGGATGATGCAGTGAGCAACGCTATAACAACCTCTGATAATTGGAATGTCGACAACGTTTCGTCGATCGTTCGTCCGGTTCGCCTTTTTGGCGGAAAATGCCGCCCATAGCGTCTTCCTTGATTCAGCCCGGTGTTTGCCGATGCTGATGAAATCTTTTTTCCGTCGTCTGGCCATAATTGGTTTGAATCGTGTTTGGCGGACAACCTCCGATTGTTTATATTGGCCGGTGAAAGCTATATTTCCCTTGAGATATACATTTGTACGGTCATGGACATGTAGCAATCGCATGCAAAATGAACATGTATTACGGCGTTGCTGAGCTCCACGAAGTATTTGCATTTGTATGTTTCCATCAGGGATGAAGCCATATAGAATTATTGGCCCTGGTATGGAAGAGGTCATCTCAAGCTACATGCTCCTCGAAGTAGTATTGTAAACATGGAACATTTTTGGGAAGATTGCAGTCAGTGAACACGGTGAAAGGGCCGACACCAGCGCAGCATAACTGACCTGAAGTTCCGTCAACGTTCAATCATTAGCTTTTTCGGGATTGATAGTAAGCGCTATATACAGAGCTTAGAAAATGGGGCTTTTGGTGAAAAATTTAGTTGTACATTTTTCGCACGCCTATCTATTTTTGGTGGAACGAATGGTTAGCTTAGAAAACGTCTATTAAATCGGCCCTGTGAAGATTAATGGTCTCAAGTACATTGTATGGCGGAAGAATTCTTGTTTACACAAGTTCTCCTGTAAAGGCGGTTTTGGAGAGACTAATACGATATCACCTATACTCTCTAATGCTACGTTCACACACAATACGGATTTAAACCGAATTCCGAAGTGCGCATTCCGGAATTCGGTTTAGTCAGTGCGCATTAAAAACCGTCAGTTCACACTAGCGTTACTATCCGATTCAGACCATAATCCGAACTAAACTGCGCCGTCTATGGACAGCAATATTAACTAAAGGGCAAACAGGTAACCACTGACTTAACTTCGTTGATTCGGATTAAACTGTTCAGACTACAAAGTTATTGCGGATTAGGTGGTGCGCACTAGCTAGCACGGATTAACAACCGTACTTGTTAGTGCGGATCTAATCCGAACTAAAGGGTTTCTAGTGTGACCTCTTATTCCGAATCAAGGCGTTAGTACGGTTTAAGTCCGGATTAAACTGCTAGTGTGAACGCAGCTTAGTCTTGATATTGGACTTGATATTTGAGGCAACATGTTAGCCCCGTTAGTCATGCAAGCTTGGTTCCCCAGGGGCAACGCTAGGGCTGAAAGGGTAAATGTCGTCCTGGGTATATACAAAGATCACCCAGGATCTCAATCTTCACTAAAACAATACCCTGGGTGTAGTTTCGGCAGCCAAACATCACCCAGCCTCGAAATATGACACCTGGATTCGAGGTTGTCTCGCCCGTGGTCACGTGACCATCTGTGGAATGTCATGAACAGCTACACTCAACAAGTACCGCGGCGCGAGACTGCGAGATTCCACGGGATTTCTAAATAGGACTCGTTCCTAGGCACTGATTGCGGATGCTGGGTGATGTTCGCTGCGGAAACTACACCCAGGGTATTGTTTTAGTGAAGATTGCGCTCCTGGGTAATCTTTGTATATACCCAGGACGACATTTACCCTTTCAGCAACGCTAGGGGCTGCTCCCACCGTTTCTTAACTGATTATTCACAATCTGGGGCCAATTAATGGTTGCTAACCACCAATCCTAATGGTGCTACATATTCCAGGCTGTGTTACCTGATCATGTTCAGAACAAGCCCTTGGGGCGTCTGTCAAAGTAATATCACCTACGGCAATTGTCGCTGATACGGGACTCGTCAATTTCGATCGCTTCCAATTTGGAGGACCGAGTAGAGATTCGTTTTCAAAGACAGTGAGGAAGATAGGCGTCCCTGAGGCAGCCATTACATAGAGGTATACGGTATACGGACACGCCGGTTAACAAAGGCATCAAAAGGGTTCGCCAGGGTGTTTTCGCAAAGCCCCCGAAACGCCAACGCCAACGCCATACGCATAGTTCGATGTCACGAAGAGAGCATCGAACAAAAGGACAGACGTTGGCGTTGGCGTTTTGGGGCTCGATGTTAACCGGCGTGTCTGTATACCGTATACCTCTATGTAATCGCAGCCTAACCGCGTTGCGATCACATTACGTTGAGATCATTTCGGCGTTCCAAATCGAAGTTTAGCTTAAAGGAGAAGCAGTTGATTGATACAGACAAGGAAAGATGTCAGAGTATACTGGAAGGTTGAGTTTGTTGTCTGGTTGCTGCGAAATTACTCCCAATGGCAACAGCTGCTCTACCTCACTCACCACATGGATTGTTGTGAATGAATTGACACTTCAGCAAAATGGATTGTCCCGGTTGGAAACTCCCATATTCACCGAAATCGCAGAGGTCTGATGACATTGCCGGGGTCCAGCCACTCCTCTAGTTGATGGTCGGCAATGCTGACCACACAACAGGCTATTGATATTCTCGAATCGAAGTCCTGACGCTCACGCTTTTGAGATATAGCCTAATAGGCCTAATGTTGGAGGAGCGGGATCCCTATACACTCGTCCCCAGTGTTCAGTTGGCCATAGGTATAGCGCCACTAAACACTGGCATGATTGGCGCCAAAACTGATGGATAATCAATAGACGGCGCTGTTTGAGGAGGGATCCAATCACAAGCCATCATCACGGGTTTAATTGATGCCGCCGTAACACACTTTCTGATTGGCTATGAATACGTACAAAATGTACACTGTGTATTCATAATTTTTCCAACTGGAAAGTCTACAAAATTAACGTCGTTTGCAAATTTGATCAATGTTGTCACGCACCTGTTAGTGTGCATCCACGTTTCGGACATTTTGAAGGCTATGATCCAATTACTTCATGTAAGCTGGCCGAGAACCACAAATTTGGTCCGTTTTACCAGCAAGTCGCATCGCACATTTTGGCACATTCCTAACGGGGATTCCCCGAATCTGACACCTAACGCCGTCTGTTGGTCATACTTTGAGGCTGGCGTCAACAATAGCAGTTTCTAAGCGCGGGTAACGTAGTGGGTAGCGGTTTGAAACTGCGGGAGGAGTTTAGATCCCTGCAGCATAACTCCAGGTTTCTGCTGCTTTACACCAGTGATTTTGGTGTTGATATTTCGGCCTAGACATTTTTGTGTGAATACCACTGCGCCTGGTAAGAGTTCGATCTGAATGTTTCTTCTGTTGAACGAGTTACAGGCCGTTGCTGCAAATCGACCCACACGCAATGACGTGATCAGCGTGGTTATGGCAACGATACGACACCAGAGGGACCACGTGTAATTTGAAAGTACCATGATATTCGAGACGATTGTGCTTGTCGGAAAAGCCGTTTGATTAAATTTGTTGTGTGTTGTTGCGTATGACAATATATTTCTAGCCAATATATGGAGCGTGTGAATGTAATTTTCCCAGTAAAGAACATCGGCTGGTAATACATTATTCAATAAAAAATGAACATGACATACTAATTTCATAACCGATGTCATAAATTTGAAATTTAATTTCATCTCTTTGCATGGTGTATGATAGCAAGCTCAAGTCTTATTAATGGGACAAAATGCAAATGTATAATTTTCACTCTTAATTCCGTTTCATAACCAACCACTCTCTGTTTTCACTTAATGTTTGCGTGATCATTAGCGTAATGGAGAAAAACTATTTAAAAAATGTGTCTTTGGCAGATTGTGTGTAGAGTTTATGGAAGTAGCTTCAGTAAAATGCATAAATGATTTCGGGTTGTCGGGGTGGCGCAGTGGAAACATCGGCGCCTGCCACCACTGAGGTCGCGGGTTCCCCAGTTCCACTGAGGTCCCCAGGTCGTGCAAGTGGCTTTATGTGGTAGAGAGGGCGATCTCTCCTCGACATCGTAGGTTTTCTCCGGGGGCTCCGGTTTCCTCCTTTGTGCTGTATTTTTGAGATATATCTCAAAAATACATTATACGAGTTAAAATATATACGAGTTAACCAAAAGGTGCCACTACGGCCCAATTCAATGCATAGCGGACCCATTCATTCTTGATTGAGCATCAATCACCATGATCACGTGGATTTTCCTATGTATTGGTCCGCTAGAACTTTGCTGCCATCTTTTGGCAATCCACGCGGCTGACTGCTCCTAATTAAAATGTCAGCACTGCTCTGCGCTTATTGCTTTATGCAGCTGCTTGTAGCACTTTTGACTTATAAGACGTACAGTTTTGCACTCTGTTAATTCTTCAAGTTTAATGACTAAACAACTCAGAATGTGGTCCTAGACCTGAACTAGACTCGATACGGTATGATAATAGCACTTCACTCTAGAAAGTATGCACCATATATACTTCGTAAACTAGAAAAATAAAATCACTGAATTTTTCACTTGTACTGAATAACCTCCTTCGCGATCTAATAACTTTCAACCAACAAACCTTTACAATACATAACACGTGTGCACACTGAATTGCCGCATACGAGTCTGCTAGTCAAGACACAGTCAAGGATATCCGCCTGTCATTGAAGACAGGATCTTTCCATTTCAATAGTGTCATGTTGACTCAGTTCGGAAGCCGTCTTGCAAGTTCCCAGATGCACCATGCACCAATCCTCTCCAATACTTTCTGTATGTCGCAATATAATGTAGTATCTGAACTAAGTACATGTAATGTACACACTGTGATGTGTCCACAGAGCCAATCCCAGTGTAGCGATACTTATGGCAAGGTTACGAAGCTGTCCAGCAGTGAGAAAAATTATCTTCGTGTAAAACGTTGGCACCTCACTCTAGGCTGACGACCGTTGTAGTGAATGAGCTAATACTGCGACTGCCTAGGCCTATTGGTTGTGCCTTCATGCATTGAACACTCATGACATCAAGATTGCTGTGCAATGATCCCCTTGGGATCCAATATTAAAATACTTAAAATGATGAGTTTGCTGATTTTTAAAAAATACGACATGTTGCAGATATCTGTGAATTTGGATGTATAAACGATATTTCAAAATGCAAAATTTTACACAATGAGTGGAGTTTCCCTTTAACTACATGTAGAAGTAGCTCACTCGAACTGGCCTTTACCTGCATGTAGATGTAGAAAGAGAGTATTCACGAATAATTTAAGGAGAAGTATAGTTTTATTCAGAAAAACACTGAATATACACCAAAATCTCATCAGCTGGAGGAGGCCAATCTTCTCCCGTATCAAGTTTATAGATTTTTGCTCGCTGCAGAAATGACAACTATAAGGATATGTTATCTGATCCTGCTTGTAAATACGCGTGAAAAGAAATAAAATGACAGCCCATTTTTTACCGACAGACCGAAAGAGTTCATTCCGACATTCGAAGCGAAAAAAACACTTTTTCGAATATGCATCGATGTTTCGCAAGAAGATGTCTTTTCATTTCTCAAAAGAAGTGATGCAGTTTTCATTAACCTTCTTGCAATCTCACGTCAAACTCACCGTCCCTAATCCCAGTGCGGCGCTATTGACATCCAGGTCAACTGGTTTTTAGTCAAGTAGCACTTTTTCAATAAGTACGACAATTTTTCTATATCGTGTACATAAGTATGTAGCTTAATGTATAGAATGCCGATGTTGGCATTCATGGAGTCCAAATGAAATGTCTGTTAAGAATCAGATATGAAGATATGATGTGATATGTATGCGTCTCTCGAGTACTGAGAAATGCAGCATAATTATATCTCATATACTTACTTAATTACTTTATATGCAATGAAGCGGTCTCGGGAATAACATTTAATCACCATACATATTCATCATCCGCAGATTTTTCTCTACATTCCTAGATATTTTACCTGGTGATAGGCAAAATGTCGATCTTTATGTTTTCTAATATCATATGGTTATCGAGAAGTAGTCGGTCGATGCCCCTGTCATGAATTCTTGAATTCGGCCACTGGCGCATTCTGACTTACCATTAGTGCTGCCATCTACAATAGGCTCCGACCGAACTGGAGTCGGTACGATTGCGTCCGATTCGCTGCCCCAAAAGATTTTTATTGTCATTGATTGCAAAGCCGGTCATACTTATGACTAACAAAGGGTGCATGGGACAGCTGCAGATGATGACGCGAGCCTGTTCAGCTAATAAGCCTGATTATTTTGTTACTTTGAATACTTGAATACAGTAATTCTCAGGGTTTTTTTCATAACACAACGAGCTATTGTAATAAATCAAGAACACAACTCGTGCCACTTCATAATCATGGGACATAGGCAATACAATCGTGACTACAACATTACCTACGATATAACTCCACCAGGGGCTGCGGCGGATCCAGAATTTGGTAAAAAAAGAGGGGGCGCCCTGTATTAGGAACATTGAAATTTGCCCCAAATTCCAGGGGCCGCATGCATAAAACTTCTTAAGTGTAAAATTTCCCTTATCTTTTGTTTGGAACAATAGTTTAAGGGAAGTTTTACACTTAAGATGTTTTGTGCATACGGACCCAGAAGTCCACGGTCGATTTTACAGGGGGAAGCGCCGGGTGCGCCTCCCCCTGGTTCGCGCTTGTCCACCATGTAGGCTAGTCAGGGTCATTTTCTAAGAACAGAGTGTTCTCCTTATTTAACTACATGTATGCCTGCGGCAAAAATGACTGAGATATTTAGGCCCTGGACGACGATATGAGGTGAGGTTCTGCCGTATCAACTAATAATGCGGCAGTTTCCATAATGATAATGCATCGATAATGTCAGGTAGGTGAGGTCAAGTGATAATCAACGGGGCGTAATCAAGTGATCGATGGTGAATGATCGCTTTCAACGTCCGTATCAGATCAAGCGGAAATACATATTGGATGATGGAGAAATGTTCATTTTTTGTCATATTGATATAGGAGCGGTCGATTTTTGGTGCAATCAAGACTAAGTGTGTTTCACATGAATATTGATATCATCATCTTGTGCGGTGAACCAAATCGCTTTATCACCAAGCCAATGAGCCGTTATGAGAGACGAGACTTCTAGATTTTAATGTGTTCTCTAAAAACATCAAAATGTTGTATGAGAGTTGTAAATTCACAACAAAGTGGTCTCTTGATTCCTATAAATTTTCCGCATTACATTTCCCGACAGATATTTCCAACAAAAAGCAATAATAAAGCCAGTGATATAACGATATTTGACTCGTTGAATTCACATGAAATGAACCAACATATGCGTGTTCGAGTCAATGACGCACGCACGACAATAGTGATATGAAGTTAGTATATGTAGATAGATGATGATGAGCCCCTGTAGAACCGATACACCAGACTCTGTCATAAAAACTGCCATGAATTTGAATGGAAAACGCTAGATGAGCCATGGATAGCTATCATCCGCAGAAAGGAATTGTTATTTTTGACGGAACAAAACAGATTAAATTGAAAGGGCGGACTGAAACTCGAATGGAAACATAAAATAAAAGATTGTCGGTATTAAAATGTACCGTTTAGTTTTCAAACATCTCGCTTTCAACAATATAAGCTTAAAGCGAATTAATAGCGGATTTTATTTACATTTGGCTGGTGTTTGTAAACACAAAATTTCAGCCAATCAGAATGCACGAACATTTCTTTGTTGACATTCTGGAGAAGTTTGTTTACATTTTCCCCCGAAAATTCGTCCCCTTTCAAATTCTATTTCTAAATCAAACTTTTTCGATATCAATTCGCTTTAATCGGAATAAAGTTTCTTTCATATCTTGGCCAAACTAAAGGCTGCTGCTCCATGGCTCAAAGTCGACTAATCGTTCGGTTGACTCCATTGTTATTGGGAAAGTCAAATAGATCAGGCATGTCATGTGTAAAGTATGATTCACCCTAACTTCAACATGGGCAAAGTGCCAAGCTTGGAAATGTGCATACATGTATAGGTCAGTGGTAAATAATCCATGTCGCAGTTACCTAATGCTGTTATGGTAACTTGGTTTACTTCCAACATCCTCAGCGCCCTCACACGACGAATAGTGTAATCGGGGTCTTTTGTGCACTGGACGTCCACCTGTGCGGTCGTCCCTTGCTTTCCTCCTGTTCCCGCGAGTTTTCGGGAATCCTTTTTGGATTTATCGGTCTGATTATTGGCGTTTTGGTTTCTTTTCCGTGATCTTTGTGCTTGTCCNCAGCCGTTTATTCTTGGAGTGGGTGTTCTTGGAAATTCGCGCCCCACCCGCCCCTCCCGTTTTGTGTCCTCCTCTCCTCTGTGTTTCCCGGCTCTGTGCCGGTTTTTTCCCCAATACTCCCAATACTAGAGGAGAGTGAGGGCGCTGAGGATACACTAATAACCTATAGCAAATCGAAGGTTGTGCTCAGTTAACTGGTAAATACTGTCTGGTTTGTGTTCACTTTATGTTGTCTGTTGCACAGGCCTGGCACTTTGCCCATGTTGAAGTTAATCATGCTTTGCATGTATGTGTACATGTAATCCAAGAAACTTTCAGCTGAACACCATCCTGTCATCAAAATGAGAAACAGTTCGATGAAAAAGGAAAGCATGTATTAACAGACGATGCAAACAAGTTGTGAGGACGCACTAACTGGGCCTTTCAACCTGATTTCTCCCGATGGAAATCAACGTAATTTGACATGTCCTGAAGTCGTTCACTATAATCGAACCCTTTGAGCAGTAATGGAAACAACAATACATTACTTCCAATCTATAAGAACCCGTAATTGCGTGTTGTCTCTAAGAAGACGGTATAGGACGCTAATAAGCTATCTGAGGGCTTCCAGCGTAGCTGTGCTGGCATCACTGAATGAGAGGCGTTAAGCAGTTATCCATGTATAATGCGTATTTGCGTGTGCGTAATCCGTTAACGGAGGGGCGCATCCATTTTTTCCCAAATGTCAGTAATAAATATACATTCTAATCCATCGACCAAAAAACATAAACAGTGGCTGCTCCCTCCCATAAACGGACTGCGCACACGCAACTACGCAAATACATGGATACCTGCATTGTGCGTACACGAGAGGCGTAATCGCAATGTGATTCGCATATTTCAAGTGTAATACTCATAGAAATTGAACAGATATCCAACATAGAGCACAAAAAACAACACACAAAATGATACTAAAAGTAAAGTGGTCTCCGAATTTCGCAAATTTTCGACCCCAATCGGGGTCTTCCTCAGGCACTTGCGAATTCACTTCTGAGATTTCTACTAGAAAGTGGAAGACCCCGGTTGGGGTCGAAAATTTGCGAAGGTCGGAGACGACTTTACTTTTACTATCATAGAAATTGAACAAGTTCAAAAAGGGGAAAAGTCTTCACCACACTCTTTGCATTCGCATGTGAGGATACAGCTTCTTACGGCCTTAAAAATGGCGTCCATTTTCTATAGTATTTGAAGCAGTCTATCTGTGCAACTTGCATACAGAAAAATCAAAATCATTGCTTGGAATGGGGACCCTAGCTCACTGCCTTAATAGGTGGCACTAGTGGTTAAAACTATTGAAATGAAACTGACATCACGGTCCTGATCAATTTCCCCACACAAAAGGCGTCCATTGTATTAGGACCGGGTTTCGGTGTGCTGCCCTCTATCGTAGCTAGGATCCCCATTGAATGGTAATCAAATATGATATTCACAAGAGGTGTCACTCTAACCTGTGAAAAATTGAGTTGCAACTTTTAGGCGCAGTTTTTGAATTATTTTTCACATAATGTATGTAGTACAGTCTATGGACCTGACATGTACAGAAAATTTAATTCTGGACCTGGCTCCTCTGGAACTTCGTTCATCAATGGCGCGTGGCTCGGTTCGCATCTTTCTAATCCAGCGTGGAAAGCTACGCACTACATCCGGGCTCTCTGATTAGAGAACTGGGTATCAGCATGGCAAACGGATGATATCTGCCTCCTCTCAATGAGCTCATGAGATGAAATTGACGTGCCATTTAATCATGGAATGGACAGCTGGATGATTGAGAACCATCCCCAAATGATACTATGGATAATTGGCGAATTCAGAAAAAGTCTCGTAGAATATTAAACTTTGCTTCCTCATCATGACGACTTGATGGGAATATCTAAATAAAAAAGTAGTAGTCAATATTGCATTTGCATTTTTTAGGCAGTTAGCTCATCATTACATTAGAAGCAATGAGGCGCATGCAGCTGTATCTATAAGACAGGGTACTCACTCTTTAAAAATTCTTGTCACCGCAACTTGTCTGCGAATATTGACGAGATGCTTTAGTCAGTCTGACGAGTTACGTCATTCATGACACAATTTACTTGTCATGGCGAATCGCACATCTCTGTGACGAGTTCACTTTGTCCTTTTGACAAGATCTAGTTATGACGATAAGTTGCAGGTGGCAGGACGTTATTGCGCATGCGCTTCCCTCAAATCCATCGCTCAATTTCAAACTCCAAGCATGCAGTCACAATCGGCGCCTCATGGTTTAGGGGCTATGTCTAGTAGTTTGTGTGTTTCATAGGTCGTAGGTTCGAATCCCGTCGTAAGCTCAGAAATTAAGTAGGGTTTTTCTGTCACATGTAGCTGTTGTTAGTACTTGTAACTGCCGTATAACAGTCTCTTGGCGCATAATCTTTTCGAAGTGGCTATTTATCAAGCCCGGCTCGCTGAACAGTACGCAAAATTGGGCTTAAACGTCGAGCTGCCCGTATTTCGGGAACCAGGTGACAAATACTCTACTATTGTCTTCAGTGTGTTGATTGGCACATTGCAAATATGTTGGGCTTACACCCCTGAGGTCGAGGGTTCGATTCCCGTGTGGTCATAATGTTTTTTCATTATTTTTCGTTTTTTGTTTTCCTTTTCTTAGAAAATTATGTTTTATTTTCCAAATTTCTACAAAGAACAACTGGTTAATTATTTTTTTCTTAGTGGTGACACTGATAAAATCGTCTACAGAATCGTTGCATCATCCTGGGCACACCCTGGTGTTCGGACTCGCCGGCAGATTCTGACCCACAAACCCCAGCGGATTAATCTTCAGACTGACGAAAACCGAGAGTCTGAAGCTAGGCATGCGACAACAGTGTCTAAGATTTGGTTCATCACGCAGAAACAAGGGTTGAAAAAAGGATAAATTGGCTTCGGAGACCCCCATGTTGCGAGCAATGAAACACCACCACACTGCCGACTTCCCAACTAAACAAGCTGAAGCCATTGCATATTCATGAGGAGGCCTGTCTTTATTACCAGCTCGACGAACAATGCCGATTTTGAAGCTTGCTTGTCAAGCTAGCTCGATAAATAACACTGAATCCACGTACTCCTCATCGAGCGGCTTGACAAATAAGACCGAAAGTAGTGCTTATTCATCGAGCGGCTCGATAAATAAACCCGGTCTAATCTTTTATTAGTACTTTTTGTTTAGCTTGAATGACAAGATGTATTTGTTTCAATGATAATATGTCTCTTTTCCGAGGATGACAAGTTGAAAACTTGTCAATTGACAAGATAGACCCTGTCAATTTAAGCATATGGCTGAGAACGGGTTCCAGCTTGTCAGTACGACAAGAATTTTTTTAGAGTGTTGTACTGTGGATAATTCCATCAGGGCCGAAGCCGAAGCATTTTTGGCTTTAGAAAGTACGAAGGCCATCTCAAGCTGCTCACTTTCTGACTTTGATGGGGGGGGGGGGTAACATTATTGTCGTGGTTTTTTGGCTTTCGGGACACACCATCTTATTTCAATGTTGGTTTGCTGTTTGTTCTCAACGTCACTGAGTTTAAAACAAGCCACACACATACTCTACATGTAGTTTCTTTCTTCTAAGGTTACTTCAAATGCTGCAGGTTTAGACCTAGCCCACAATATAGACCATACAAAGAATTTATTGATTCCATTCAACATCACTGACCAATGAGTGAGTCTTGCGTTACTTGCATTGGCCGCGAAGACTGCTTTGTTGGCAGGCACTATTAAAAGAGTGTCTGTTGCAATCACTATTCCATGCATATTCAACAGGGTAGTAGGCGGTCATATGGGTGTTCAATGAAGTAACCTTAGAACGAAACTAGAGTACATGTATTTTCTTTTCGTTTCCAGTGATGATAACGTTTCCAGGCTTACTTGCTTTGCTCACTTCGCCGAAGGGTATTGGCCTTATGGCTATGTCAGTTCGACCTTGCGGTGGCACAGAACAGGCGCCGACTGACCTTTCCGGATCACTTTGCCTCTGAGGCACGACAGCGTGGAACAAATCAGTCGCCGATATGGTGTGACATGACTGCAGATGCGTCTCGCGTGCGACGATCGGGATCAGTCGCCGATCCAAAAGATCACCAGTCGCAAGAGTTGAACATGTTCAACTTCTGCACCATTACATTCCGAACAACTTCTGCGCCATTACATTTCGAACAACTTCTGTGCCATTACATTTCGAACAACTTCTGCGCCATTACATTTCGAACAACTTCTGCGCCATTACATTTCGAACAACTTCTGTGCCATTACATTTCGAACAACTTCTGCGCCATTACATTTCGAACGAACACACTCACAGTATGAACAGAACTTCCTTATTGAGAAAAACAAATTTTGCGTTTGGGTGGTTCAGATGTCAGAGTCATCACAAAAACACGTTTGGGGAAAACGGACGTCGAACGAATTAGCATTAGTGGCAGGTGTGCCTCTCCTGGCATTCCATTTATTGCTTTTATCTTTGGTCAAGAAAAACAAACCTCAGATATCAAGGCTGCTCCTTTCCCGTTTGGCCAGATGGTGCGCGGTACTATGTCAGAAGGAGGAACTCGGTGTTTGTCACACTAACGCCATCTGAAAATCGATGGTGAAACTTTACTATGAGTTGCCCACTGTTGCTGCGGCGGTCGGTTCCATCGTTTGATTCCATAGGGCATTTTAGACAAGCCATAAAACCACATATTCATAACCTCGTATTCGTAGTATTATTACGTAAGTCGAAGGCCTACGTCTATGACAAACACAAATCGTGTCCCTGACAGTTGGCTCGTTGGCCGAGTGGATGGCGTGGTGGATTAAAAATCAGAAGGTTGACGGTTCGAATCCCGTCTAAATGGCTATAATTGTTTTCTTTGAGTAGCGTGAGAGGTCATCCGGAGATGTTGACAGCTCGGTTGCCCGAAGGCAAATAAAGTGGCGCCCTCCTGGCGTCTTGGGGTCTACCATGTTCTGAGCCTTCGTTTGAGGTGTTTGCAGGGCGTTTGCAATTCTCTTGCTCGTCGCATGGGGGCTTTTTGTACATGCAGTTCAGCTTTAATACATATGTACAGGATAAGAGATCGCAATTAAATTATTCCGCGCTCTACCGTACGCCTGTGAAGTTGTTTCCAATATGACCTGCTTCACGTCGTCATATTACCTCCGGCCTTTTGAAATTACTCTTTTATTCCCATGATTTTTTCTGATTTTTCTCATCATTCAATGAGCACGTTTCTTTTGAGTAAATCAGGTCTCGTCATTGGTACATGTATTTTTGAAACATTCTTCTTTTGTCTCTCTCTGCGTTGCATTCATAAGTGAAGTGTTCCGTCCGTAATGTATATGCACTGAATGCCTTGAATACAGTGCACTGAATGCCTTGAATACAATGCGCTGAATGTATGTAAACCAGTTGAGCAACGCGGAGTTCCCCATATTTTACAGTCAAATGAATGAGATAGATTGGACACCCTACGTGTCACGCTTCACACATCAGTGCTGTTTATTGAAAGGAAAATAAATTTTGCCCTAGAAATGATACCATTGAGATTTTCATATCCTTCCATGACAAAGGCAGACGCACGTTTATGATTTATTTCGATCTATATGTAAGTTATGCCCGAGGTTCTCATCGTCATATATTTACCTTGTGAACAAGGAGTTTGCTAGATATGATATATAGAAATAGTATGTCTGTGTCTATTTTCGGAAAATATGAACAACTTACATCTACATGTATATTGCCAATGCTGCTGAAAGCCATACAAAACACTGAGTTTCAGGCAGGAACGGAATGATAAAAAATGGAACGATGGAATTATTACAAATACAATTATAGATCACGTTTGAGAACGGTAGGAGACCTTTTCATTAAGTTTTCTTTTAGCCATTCCCTATATAAACAAGTTCTTATTAACAAAGTACCGACACGACCGTATCCGGAGGGCCAAGTTATCCAGTTTTACCTTTGAGGTGCTGCTGCATAAAAAAACTGTATGTTACTCTAATAATAACAAATCAACCCCTATTAACGCTAATACCATATTGTATGAAATATCACTAACTTAAGGCAATAGACAATAAAAGGTGAAATACAAAGCGGAGGTGACAAAAACGGTTAGATCTGTGTTTTGATCGCCGATCATCAGCTTCAAAAAACATTTGGCTACATGTAATAATTTTTTAAAGCCTTGAACATTCGTCCTGTAATTTTTACTAGAGAGCCAAAAGTATCATTTAGTTGATTGTGCACGTACTGGGGATGGTGACTGCTCACTTGTTTCATTTTACGGTGTAGTGCATACATGTGCAGTAACTTTATGCGCATTGTTGCTGTTCGGTGTAACAACTTTTGGACAAAGAGACATGTCCCATCAGCTGAACTTGGAAAGTAATTTGTTGACGTTTCGTGACACTACGTTTCTCATTTCGGCACGTTTTGCCCCAGTGTTGACATCGAGAATTTAAGGAGTACATGTAAGTTTCTCGTTCACCCACAAGTTGACATTTATGTTCCCGAATATACAGATTTCTGTAGATTACGCGGCACATTTATATTAGAACACAAGGCAGGCAGTGCTCTGTGGATGACTTAGTATGAACACAGGCCCTTGTGAAGTTGTGTGTGGGGCCTAGCTACGGTAAACCAAGTGGGTACCCCCCTATAATATAAAAATAGACAAGGCTGGAAACATCTACAGTTCCTGTACATTGAATGCACACCGCTGACACCCGGTCGAAAATCGCCCCAAAATGCACATTAAACAAGCTTACCTCAATAAAACTGGGCATCTGGCGATTCCTAATTATTATTCCTTAGGAATAATAATTAGGAATCGCCAGATGCCCAGTTTTATTGAGGTAAGCTTGTTTAATGTGCATTTTGGGGCGATTTTCGACCGGGTGTCAGGGGTGTGCATTCAATGTACAGGAACTGTAGATGTTTCCAGCCTTGTCTATTTTTATACTATAGGGGGGTACCCACTTGGTTTACCGTAGCTAGGCCCCACACACAACTTCACAAGGGCCTGTGGTATGAAAAAGAATGGAGGCAAAGTGATTGGGCGACGAGATGTCCTTGTAACTTAGTTACAGAAGGACCTTCTTGCAATCATGATTAAGTACATGTATGCCTACCACCCGCATGATGCCCACACAGTGTCCCTGGCCCTGATATTTTTCATCCGTCGTAGAGTCTGTGATTACGTAATAGATGATTCACATAATGTTGATATGGGTTCTTATCGGTATACGTAGTTGTACAATGAAATATCATTTGGATTGCATGCATATGTACCGGTATTCTCTCGTGCAAGAGGAACTCTGTTCCATCAGATCGCGTACATAGGCCCTACCTACACTGCACTGTGCCTACACTCAGGGTGTACAGCAGAATACGTTTTCATCGAAGTAGGCCTACAAGAGGATGGGGACGATCCCTCCAGATTCGACGCTTCCTGTGAAAGGAAGCAACGATTCCGTGGACATGAAATCAGGAGGTAGTATTTAAAGACCGACCTCGAAGCAGCACCAAACTCCGGGTGGAAGGCAATTAACTTGGGCCAGCCCACAATAGACTACATGCAGTTGGTCTGAGCAATGGTGTCCTGAAACTAATTAGGCCTGACAAGTGAAGTGTGATGAGTGTTTACAGTTTCAAGTGGCTATGTGGTATCATGTCACGGTGAATTACTGCATGGTCGTTGAATTCCCTCCTGCTATTTTGGAAACCAGCATTTTTCATGCAGACGAAATAGGCCTTGGCCCTAACTATGTTGAAGACTTTTATAAAAAGACACAAAATGTATATATTTACATCAACTTATGCCTGCTATATTTTTTCACCCACTTTTTTTGAAATTCAGACTCTAGTCCCACTGGGGATAAACCTGCATCTAGACCTTTATTGAACATGTTCAGAAAATTGGATGAAAAATTCGACCGTGTACAGTGGGCACAAGGGAAAAAGGCCTGTAACAAAAGGGCCTAAGCAGAATAGCATGGCAGTTCATTTATAGCTACATGTAGCATGTGCATAGGACCAACATGTTTGATCCAAAGAACTGTACCGGTACAGTAGTTGGATAATTCTGGACAAGGCCACCTTGCTACAACTTTTCACTGATATTCAATTTGTGTAAAAAGGCCTACATGGTCGTATGTCACAAACTGCCGTACAAAAGTGTAACATGTGAAAAAATGACCATTTTTGTATTTTTTCTTCAAACAATCGGGAACTATAGCCCTTTCAAAAAATGTAGTCAAAACTGATATGAGAGGTTTAATTAATGAGTAATCAGCAATTAATCATCGTCAGGTATATTGATAATGCATTACAATGCAAAGACGAATACCTTGTTTTCTCAAAACTGCCCTTCTTGACTCAAAATGTCATAACCTCGCAGAATATTGTTCAATGTTCATCTGGTTTGCACTAAAATCAAGGGGAGAATATGCTCTTTCTCATCATTTCAACAGATTTGCTCTAGCTATATTCTATCATGGTGTTTGCAATGCACAAACCTGATATAGATTTTTTCCCCCTCGTTTTTAAGAAAAACTCAAAATTATCATAAATGTTCTCAATATGCAAAAATATACCATGTTAATTCACAGGATATGAACTAAAATGATCCCACTTGGCCATCATAAGAAGTTTTCAAGATCATCTACATGTTTCAGGTCTAAAATTGGCCCAGCGGTTTGGATTTT
>NMRB01003653.1:37481-56377 GCA_002633025.1 Notospermus geniculatus | reverse complement strand
CATTAGTTCAGGAGTTATTGCACTTTTTGTGTTTTTGGTTTCCGCCACCTGGTGGCCAAACTGAGAGTCGAATCGGACCAAAACTTGGTGTCGTGGGTCATCTGACCTAGTGGTATATATGTACCAAGTTTCAGATCAATAGCTCCAGCGGTTACGAAACGTGCCCTGCTAACGGACAACGACGGACGACGACGACGACGACGGACGACGACGGACGACGGACGCTGCGCCATCGTAATAGCTCACCCCAGTGAGCTAAAAAGTGCTTACGTCCTCCGTCGTTAGTGTACTGTAAAATGTACTTAGCTCTATCTGAATACATTAGAGCTCTGCCTGCATTTTTTCAATGTGTGTTGAAAACTAGGGGTTGATTCTTTGAAGTACGTATGAGGCAAGCATTTTGGGGACCTTCACAAGGCTCTGAGACCTCTACCTGCACTTTCCTAACACTTTGAAAATACCGTAGAAGGTATTTAAAGGTGACCGGTATTGCCACTTTTTCTCGACAGCTGGCGCCACCATCAGCATGTGCGCCACTCTCCAACCCCAGGAACTAACTACTTTGTCGGCGAATCGACCTTATGTTCTACGTACGTGCATTTTGTAACGGTTCTTTGTAGTTCGTATTGCTGCCGCTAGGTGGCTCCCCCTACGTCGGCAGTAAAAATACCAGCAAGAAATTGCATACCGTGCTCCTTTGACTGAATATCGTGGGTCTTTTATTTCAACAAGGTACCTTTTCAAATTGTACACCGGAATTACTTGACGCCAATATCGGCCGAGCCATCTGTTCGGAATTAACCCTAGGCGCCAGACAAAATTAGGTCAGCTTTTTTCCCCAGTGCTTTTCACTTTTTCACAATATCTTGGTTTTTTGCTCAAATGACAAAAAGAAAAAGTTGCAGATAGAGTAGAACAAGTGATGTTTATTTTGTAGCTTATAATACTGGCTACATGATACAACTGGAGCCGAGGTTAGATTTTTTTTCGTTGGTTGCCTCTGTGACAGCCGGAAATCACACGGGCGGGTTTGGGCTATATGGGATTATGCAGGCGGGTTTGGGCTATATGGCGCCTAATGGGTTAAGCTAAATTAAGACAATATGATTGGGTGAAAATGTAACGTGACCATCCATAGCTCAAAATCGGCACGAAATCAGATAGTTCCGTGAGTTTCGCCGAAAGCACCAAACTCGGGTCTGCCTAATCTTTCTATCTTTTTGGAAAGCAATCGGTGAATTATGCAAGTAATTAATGAATTGTGCGAGAAATGTGACTGGTCGATTATTTGTCCGGTTTCGAAATGATCTGTACATGCATTGTTTAAAATAGGGATGAATGATTGGCCTATTCACAACTTATAGACCATCATGGCCTAGTCATGTCTCTGAACTGAGGAGCCACGGTGGTGTAGTGGTTCGGGCCTCCGACTAGCGGTCAGAGGGTCCCGGGTTCCAATCCCACTGGGCGTGAGACTTTGGGCAAGTCTCTTTGCCTCACTGGCCTCTCTCCACCCAGGTGTATAAATGGGTACCGGTCGGAAATGCTCGATTGTAGCGCTGAATGAGCAGCTCATCTGAGTTCTACTGAAAGGTTTCAGGATAGACTGGGGTTAAAGTGTAAAGTCGGATGACACCTCTACCGTTGTTGATATCAGACTATACACCCAAACTTTAACTTTGAACTATCTCATACTTCGTACGCACAACTCCATGGAGAATTTCGCCGTGATTGGTGGTTCCCTCGCACCTCGAGTTGCCGTGCACCAATCAGGACACTTGTGATGTGTGCAAACTGGGCACAAGCCAACCTCGCCCCAGGTTGGCAACAAGTCAATTAAACATAGACTGGTACCCGGTCTTCTGGGCAGCTTGCATTCGAAGACTGGTGAAAGCAAATGATCTAAGCCGGTTTCCCGGCTAGTGACGTCATTCTACAGCTCCAAGAGCAATAGACCGACGCCGAGCTAGACCAGCGGGCGCCATGATGGTTTTATGCATTTGCTTGCGTCTGTCCTAGTATGTTTAATCAGGACAGTGTTCGGTCTAAATTAAACAATTTTTTAAAACAATTTTATCCAATTTCGTATTTAGTACTTCGTGTTTCGACTTTCGTCAGACTTGCGAAACCTCACAAATTTAGATGCAGAACGACTCCGGGAGTCTTAATTGAAGTTTCAACTGCAAAAAAATCGTCGCCCGTCTTTTAATGTTCGCATGTCGTTACTAATGGCCCAGCGATGACGTACAGTGCAGATTAGGCATTGTCCAAAAAGCAGGCCGATTGTTCCAAATTGGTGAGGTCTCCACTGCGCCTGTTTAATTACCCGCTCTATTATGGCGATTGATTAAAGAGCCTTGGCAGTTCGAAAGATCCTTTCATAAAATGCCTATTTATCCTCTTCTTGTGTGGTGATGGATGTAGATACTTTTCTTGCCTAAATTAGTTATCCAATCACAATCGTATCTGTCTTCTCGGCAGTCTCCTTAAAGGGAATTAGTCGTGACAGGAAAAAAATTACACTAAGAATAATTTCGTGGCCCACGAAATTCACAATTTCAAAACCACAAGTTTCGTATTTTAAAGTTAAGTTATAATCTGATATCAACAACGTTAGAGGTGTCATCCGACTTTACACTTTAACCCCAGTCTATCCTGAAACCTTTCAGCAGAACTCACATGAGCTGCTCATTCAGCGCTACAATCCGAGCATTTCTGACCGGTACCCATTTATACACCTGGGTGGAGAGAGGCCAGTGACGCAAAGAGACTTGCCGAAAGTTCTATCTCGTAGCGACCGACGTAACCTTTGACCTTAGGCAACCTCGTTTATAGGTATACAGATGCGATCAATGTACACCGTATACCACAGCGCTATTTCATGGTGGCGAGGTTGATCATGATTTAGTGTATTCAATCCTGTCCAAACAAGGCCATCGACTGCGATTTTAGCCTTGTCCCTCCCAATCATGTCATCTTTTGCGGTTATTCATAAATTATAAATAAATCTGACCCCTACTTGACCCCGCCTCCGAGCCAATCTGAACTCGTGAAACAAATCGCCGTTCGGCACTTCTCTTCTCTTCCCGCACACATTTGTAACACGGATTTTGATTGGCACATCGATTAGCCTTCGCACAGTGATGATTGGCTGAGGCTCTGAGCCCTGGCATCCGTCACATTGGACAATAAGCCGTGGTGCCTTCTACTGTACCTTGTACCTTATGCTTTTTCAAGGACAAGCAAAAGACCCCATCCAAGTGAGGAACATGAGTAGCTTGAGATGGCCTCTTCTGTACTTACCAGGGCCAATAATGCTATGGCTTCGGCCCTGACGGGAAAACACAGAAAAACACAGACAGTAAAAATACGGCTCAGCCACCGGGCTCAGCCACCATAGCAATTACTCTTGCTATTGACACCTCACCGCACAAAAATGCCGCACGACACATCAGGTGGGATAATGTTTTTGGTTGTGAAAGATGGCCTCCCTAATCATCCAAGGCAGAAGATCTCTGAATGTTTCTTTATGCCTTGTTTATACAACCTTCTGTGGCCTTTCGTGGAGAAGATTTGCAGAGCGACTGTGGTTACACCGTGGAATCTATGTAATTCGTAGTCATCAATCACTTTGAGGTGTTGATCATATATTATTGATACACGTATACATAAGACAATAGCCGTGGTTATACCTGTCTGAAAAAGCCTGGACTTTTTGAAGTCCGGGTCTGAAATAAGCCCGGGCTTTTTGAGAATGTATGCGGCATGTTTGGGACGAAAAGCCCGCCGGGCTTTATTTTAGACACGGAGAGTCACAGAGTGTAACCTAGGTTCATAAAGGAATCAACCATAAAGGTTTAACTGCGCACGATGAAGCAACTGAGGGATACACTTCATGTGTTGCCACCAGATGTCTCTCACTGCCTGAATTTTGGCTTAACGTAATAGGCAGGGGTTCAACCTTTTTTATGGTTGTGGGGAACATGAATCTGTCAACTTGATGCATTGAATTCCATTTCTGAGGATAACAGAGCTATTTTCAGCACAATTAGTGTTCCACGTGCAAATGTACGTTAGCCTATTCAAATGTACACAGATGACTCTGCGCTCGCATCGTTCGTGGGGTTCTCATTAATTCAGTCCTTTTGTATCATAAGATCAACTAGTCTGAATTGAACAAAATTTGCACTAAACATGCAGAAGGGTCATGCCTATCATATGAAAGAGCCAGAATGCAAATCTGTTGAGGTTTAAAGGGATAATGTCCAAATTTATAAAATGCTAAATTTGTAAGTTGAACCTTTATGTTTGATTCCTTCGTGATAAGACAGACACTTACGGCTGATATCTCCGCAACTGCGTGGTCAAATTTGACACACATCAATCGACTTGTCTTTCTTGTCAAATACAAATACGCAATACCTTTAATAGGAAGTCTTCCGCAACAAACAAAGATAATACCAATCTTTAAGTATTAATGCCGTTGACACCAGAATAATGGCCACCTTATATAACCATTTCTGATTACATAATACTTGTGTCAGTAACATACAAGTAATAACCGCAGTAATTATATCCATCACATCGGATGTTGCGGAGGAAAGACCGTGTGTTGTTTCTAATTGTCTTCCCACGAGTCTTCTGCATAGCATCTCGAGTTTAAGCTGAAGATGATCGGACACAAATATCAAGGACAATTTCAAGGTACGTTTTCTTGGATATGAACTAGTATACTGTATGTACTCACCTATAAGATCCTTAGCCGGTGTAACAGGTGTCCCTCGGAAAAACTAGGAACAAAAGATCCTATTGTGACATTCTGGCCGGGGTCCATATTCATAAACATACTTACGTCAAAGTATGATACTTATCTTTTGTATTGAACAAAGGATAAGTGTCACACTTAGACTTCAGGGTCCATATTCATAAACATACTTAAGTCAAAGTGTGGTACTTATCTTTTGTGTTGAACAAAGGATAAGTGTCACACTTAGATTTCAGGGTCCATATTCATAAACATACTTAAGTCAAAGTGTGGTACTTATCTTTTGTGTTGAACAAAGGATAAGTGTCACACTTAGACTTCAGGGTCCATATTCATAAACATACTTAAGTCAAAGTGTGGTACTTATCTTTTGTGTTGAACAAAGGATAAGTGTCACACATAGACTTAAGTAGTTTTATGAATATGGGTCCAGTAGTTTTATGAATATGGGCCCAGGGTCCATATTCACAAACATGCTTAAGTCAAAGTATCTTTTGTGTTGAACAAAGGATAAGTGTCACACTTAGACTTAAGTAGTTTTATGAATCTGGGCCCTCATCTCTGGCGTGTGGTTTCTTAGCCATGCAAAAAGTTCACAGAACAATAGAAGCGGACACTTTTAAAAGAGGGACATTCTCTACTGTTACACCGGGCAACTTTGCTAGCAATTCTAATACCGCCCAGGGCGGAGACACTACCGGATTTCTCGTTTATTCAATTTACTTAATTGTGATATGAAAGAGTTGGGGCCGTATTCAAAAAGGGTGTTTATGACTAAGGGCTGGTTCATACTCCGTCCGGATTTTACGCCGACAATGATCAATTTCAATGTGTGTGCACATTCACGCCTTGGAAACCTGCGATCAGTTTCATGCGCTTGACGGTCCGCGAGCAAGTATGAACCAGCCAGAATGCGGATGTCAGGTCACACTACGATTGCCTGCGCTACGACGGAACAAGTCGGTAGCAAGTTTCGCAATCACGGTCAGGTCACAAAAACGAAAATGTGTACGATCATCGTGGAACAAGCAGCATCTGCGCGCAGGGAATCGTAACCGTGTTCAGGTCACCTGCGACTACAGCATCGCAAAGGTCTGGCAATCATGTGACATGTGATCATGTGACTTTTTCAAGATGGCAGCGCCCATGCAGGGTATGAAAACGCTCGTCACTGATTGGTTAACTAAAATAGACCAATGTTTGGATAATCGCACGACGTCGTAACTCAAGTCAGGTCGACTGCGACTGGATTACGCCCGTCGGGATCATGATTCGTCGTGGCGCGAAGTTCAACATGTTGAACTCTTGTGATCCGTGATCTTTTTGATCGGCGACTGATTCCGATCGTCGCAAGTGAGACGCAACTGCTGTCATGTCACACCATATCGGCGACTGATTTGTTCCACGCGGTCTTGCCTCAGACGCAAAGTGATCCGGAAAAGTCTGCCTGCGCCTGTTCTGTGCCATCGCAAGGTCGACCTGACACAACCATTAGACCTCAGGTCTTATTGGCACGTTCGTCTTGTAACTATACACCAGCTGATGCCACACTGATGCGGGGGCGGCGGATGAGTGGGCCAGATGATGAAGAGTCACGTGCGTTTTGTAAAAGCATAAAGGAATCAACCATAAAGGTTCAACTTACAAATTTAGCATTTTGTGAATGAGGACAGTATCCCTTTAAACCTCAACAGATTTGCATTCTGACTCTTCCATATGATAGGAGAGACCCTTCTGCACGTTCACTATAAATTTTGTTGAATTCAGACTTCTAGTTGATCTTATGATACAAATGAATTAATGAAAACGCCACGAACGATGTGAGCGCAGGGTCATCTGTGTATATTTGAATAGGCTAACGTACATTTGCACGTGGAACACTAACTGTGCTGAAAATAGCTCTCCTCAGAAATGGAATTCAAAGCATCAAGTTGACAGGTTCATGTATCCCTTCACCACAAGAAAAGTTGAAGCTCCTGCCTATTACGTAAAGCCAAAATTCAGGCAGTGAGAGACATCTGGTGGCAACACATGAAGTGTGTCCCTCAGTTACTTCATCGTTCGCAGTTAAACCTTAATGTTTGAGTCATTTATGCTAGTACCTGATCCTACCAACCTGCGCGCTGCAGTCGTGGCTTGTTTGAGAGAGAATAAACGATGTCCATGTCTATGTCTATGTCTATGTCTATGTCTATGTCTATGTCTATGTCTATGTCTATGTCTATGGTAGGACCAGTATTGGCCGCCATTTTTGGAGCAATTCTGCCAGTGACGTCACTTGGAAATTTTATCTATATGTAAATTTTTATTCAATTCTCAATACGACTGACGTACCGGAAAGCAGATAGAAGGTGACCTCCATTTGACGCAGGAAATCCACCAATCACGAAGGTGTTAAAAATAGAAAGGGATCAACATAATATTTTCTATACTTATCACACGCGCCAGCACCGGCCAATCAGATTCAAGAACGCGATAGGCACGGCCGGGTACCAGTCAAGGGAAAATTTCCTGTCAAGGGTGTGTTTCAAAATTGGTCACCCAAGAAAATGGGGCAAAATTTAACTTCTGAAATGATCACAAAGATTTGTGCCATTGATTTTCCAAAAATCAAATGTAGTATTTGATAATATAGACCTTTAACTATTAGTTTCTCCATCTGGGATGTGCAGTGTACACTCATTTGAAGGAGGGTATCAAAAATATTGAGCTTACCACCAAAATCTATCGTTCCGTCCGACACCAAAACTACTTTCTGCTGTCATACTTTAAAGGGTTAATAGATCAATTAGTTTCAGTGCCATAATTTAGAGCTGCATGATACCCAGATCTGACATGAATATTGTAGAGTTTCAAGAAACAGCCTTTCACCAGTAGACAAAAGAATGGTGAAATCTTTTTGGTGTCGGACGGAACACTTTTTGAAACACATCCTCAAGTACTTGAAACACCGGGAAATGTGGTTGTGGATTTTTTGGGACACCCTGTACAGAAACTCCACCTTCAGTTCACTCATTGATGCTTACCCTACTTGGAATGCAAATCAGTGATTTTACGAGGCGACGCCTCATCAGACACATACATTCTCATACCGATTTCCACAAAAAATGCAAACTATTTTGTGTTTACAGACAATCGTGACTTGGCATGGTATTGGGTGAATTTAATTTGGAAATAAAGGAGATGGGTGATAGCTATTCCTTGAGTTGGTATTCAGCGTCACTCGCAAGACGCATTACTGAAAGTGAATCAATTGCTGGGAACGCCATAAAACTTCATGTCTAGTAATAATGTTTTCAACTGCGAAGAGAGAAAATACTGCCAGAAGTTTATCAGACCCGGCTGGCGAAATTTCGGACTGACGACATTTTCGATTTAAAGCTGAACTTAATAGATATAAACCCCAAGCGGCAGAGGTAGAAATTACGAACAGCCACAAGGCACTTCCAAACTACCTTTGAAAACGATACACCCTCTCGGACGGTCACAGTTGGTTTCATTTGCCACCACGCCCTTTAACAGTAAAGATCTCAGCACAGCTGCCAAGTGAGAAAAAACGAAAAATAATCTGTTATGGTACCGAGATTCGAACCCACAACCCTATGATCGATTCGCCAACCTCTTTCTACATGTATCTGCGCCACAATGTGGCTACTTGCCCGCTGCTTGCGTACAACGACGCCGATCTACAATAAAGGCGCTGTGGCTTTGAAGATCTCCATGAGGGAATAAAGCGATCGGAATTGTCCTTTTCTACGGCAGATTTATTTTGCGCGCGGGAAAATATAGGCGATCGGGGCCCTCGACGAGGCTTCTCGAGTACCTCATTCGAGAAATCGGACACCTCGCACAAAATTGCGTTTATCGAGAAGACCGTTCAAATTCAACCACATAAACCATATATCAGTGTTTAGCTAAGACATTGAGCTTTCCATTAGTGTACAGGTGTAATTTATTTTGGCATAAAGCAAACGAGTGAAGAGAAATCATTTGAGAAATTTCGTCCTACGCACAGAATTGGAGGTCATTTGGAGTACAGCGTTGTTAAAAACATCGCCGTAACTAGCCTGCATAAAACCAGCAAAACTGAATAGGTTACCTTTCGATCGATAACTCGGCCAAAACTGAACCGATTTCGATGAAAGTTTCGGCAACTTTCGTAGAGAACCATCCATCAACATGTAATTTTCGCCAGTTTACATATTTGACCGATATATGACCTTGTCGTGTAAGTGTATTAATCTTACCTTTATTTATCCAGTTCCCGACGTAATTGCACATATGTTGTTGATCCTGCAAGTGATTAAACACAGCAGATAAATACCAGGGTATTACATATCTGTCAACTCATTCAGGGCTTCGGTAACGAAAATTACGTCTTGCAATTAAAGGAGTTAGACGCCGAAGTTGTAAACAAGCTGGTTTGTTTACAAACATGGTCGGCAAACTAGGTTTATTCCTTCGTGCAGGTGGCAGCACCAGTAGCCCCCAGTGATCGTTAGACTGGTTCCCGGTCCGATGCAACTCACTCACGATATTCACGTCAGTACATATCACCGACAATAGGTGGCAGCACCGCAAGCGTCGCGTGGGTAGAGAACCAGTGAGTGAGTGTTTACAACTTGGACGTCCAGCTCCTTTAATAGTTAGCTGCGCTTCCATTACAGAATGAAATGGTCCATGGACCATGTGCTCACCTGTTGGACATACTCAAGTAATACTAATAGTGTAATGACAGAGGGAGATATTCTAATCCCTCGCTGAACAATAAGACCGGACTTGGATTCCAGGGGACTTGGATTCCTTTCACACCGGCGTTTTCGTATACCGTATACTTCTATGTAGAGTGTTTGCACCGGTGGCCATGTTGGAGGTATGAACAAAAGAATTTGTCGCCAGTCACGGTCTACGGAGATTAACTTCGATTGTTTTGGAAGTCTGTTCTTTTGTTGTATGCCTCCAACATGGCCGCTGTGACGTCACGTGCAAACACTCTATAGGGCCTTACGGTACAAAAACCAAGTAAACTGGCCTCGAACCAGATCGACACATTAGCTACGGTTATACCTGTTGAAAATACCCGTGTTTTTCCAGACCCGTGTCAAACCCGTGTGTATGAAAATCCCGGCGAGAGGTCACACTACTACATTGTAGTTAAGTAGCCCGGCAACAGTTGCGCTGCATGCATTGACTCTTCGGTCATTTCTGTATTGGCACAGATTGTTGGAGGCGCGAAAACGACGTCACTTAATGGCTGCGCCATCTGTAGCCGTGCTAAAGAACTAATGAGACACGGGGATTTCGAAAAGCACGTCGAGATTGCCGTGTCTCAAAAACCCGTGTTTTTCAGACACGGGTTTCTCGAAGCCCGGCAATTCATAGGTGTGACCGCAAAAACCCGGGGATTTTATGTAGTGTAACCACGGCTATTTACTGGAAAATTTGGAAATTGAAACAATATTTACCCCGCATGTCCCACACTAACCAGCACATCACTATTCACTCTTCCCTTCCGGACATACTCCTTACTTCTGCCAACATACCGCATACACCTACACCACACCGCCCAGTTTCTATTTTTTACCAGCAATGGTCGGAAAAACATTAGATTACAACCAGTCTTTACTGAGACCACATTTGTCGAAGGTGAGACAGGACAAAAGCAGGGTCGGACAAACACAATGAAATTGACATGTCCGACGTCTTTCAGGTGGTTCGCTATTCTCCACATCCAACACACCACAACTCTGAATCCAGTGTTCTAGCCAGGCCAGTTTTACAGGGCGGTTACCACCCTGTTCAAAATTCAGAGGTCATTTTACCGCCCTATAGCATGGCGCACACGAGCAATTTTTTGAGCGATTTTCTAGGCGACTAGCCTTGCGACTACAGGAGCGACTGAGCATATTTTTAGTTTTTTTTAGTTTTTTTTACTCGTTTGCGACAAATGCTTCACTGGGAGATCAGTGATGTCGCGGATGACATAACTGATCGACCTCAAAGGTAATTATCGCATGCGACCTAGTAGTCGCATCGGTAGTCGCCCCCATTTTAGTCGCTCGTGTGCGCCATGCTTATAGACAGATGGGTTATAATCGACGAGCCTAGTCTCGGTCACCCAGCCGCTGTTTCGAATCTGGGGAACCGTAGCAGTACTGTCTGGCTGGCTGCGCAAGACTACACACAGCATTGGGGATTCCCCAAGGGGATTCCCAAAACCTCGATGCAGGATAATGCTATAATATGTGGTTCTATGGTTCTATACACTACGCACGCCTGTAGATGAGGTTGCACTATTATTTCGGCCGAACTGGGGAGTGAGTAGCGGTGCATAGTGTGCGGCTTTAAAATCATAGGAAAATGCAGTCATCCTACCCTGTTTGGAAAAAATTCTGGCTAGAACACTGTAATCCCGTTCAGCCACTCACATTCCACCAATCTCACACAATAGGTAAAACAATTCTCATGCCCTTTCATTCATTTACCGGTAAATGCACTCTCTCACACAACAACCCAAACCAAGTTGAATAAAATTAGATACACTGGAGTCAAGCTTCTATTAAGCCGCCCATACACGTTCAATATTATTGCACAATATGAGGACCAAAATGGGCAGTATTACTAGTATTGCCAATCTTTCTTTCACCCACTATGCCAGAAGCACATGCCCCTATTTTGGGCCCCATATTGTGCAATAATATTGATCGTGTATGGCCCGCTAAGTACAATTCACCCTAACTTCAACATGGACAAAGTGCCAAGCTTGGAAATGTGCACAAGTCAGTAGCCGTGGTTACACCTGTCTGAAAAAGCCCGGACTTTTCGAAGCCCGGGTCTGAAATAAGCCCGGGCTTCTTGAGCATGTACGCGGCATGTATGGGTTTTAAAAGCCCGGGCTTTTTTAGACACGGCGATTCATAGGTGTAAACACAAAAAGCCCGTGCTCAGCCCGGGCTGATCTTTCGTTAGGTTGAGGTGGGGAAGTTGAGGTACTTCAGCACTGTGTTGTGCGTGACACGTAGCCTACTACGATACAATCTACGTCTAACGCCTGTCATCTTAGGCTGAGTTTACATCAAGGCACACGCGACACGAACACGCAGGCGAACAAAGGTTTCATGGGGATGAATCCTTTGTGAAGCCATTGTTCGCCTGCGTGTTCGTGTCGCATGTGCCTCGATGTAAACTCAGCCTAAAGGACTCAGAATGGCGTTCGCTGATTAGGGCGCCTTTTCTCAGGCGCCAAATACCCAGCAAATCAGGTGGATGTCCTCAGGGGTTTGTCTGCGGTGACGAAGGGAGCGAGCAGTAAGAATGCCTGATGTTGTCAGGATGAGAAAAAGTGGCAATACCAGGCTCCTTTAACAGGGTCAATAATGCTATGGCTGTGGCCCTGATGAAAAGTCTCATACAACAACAAAATACCACTTCCACATGATGAGCCCAAGAAGAGCCTGATCCTTGTGGTTTCTCTTGCCAGTCAATATGTATCGAAGCAATAACAAGCCGATTTATTTCATCCCGGGATTAATTTATGAGTTCTTCGGGATTATTCGATCCCATAATACCGGTCCTGCCCGGAATTTCAATATCCTTTTCAAAGAAACATGGTCACCAATAGATAATAGCGAATAGGAATGACGTCATAACATTATTATCAAATGCTAGATCTGATACGAGTGATTATGAATAAATTATAAGATATGGCATTAAAGCACGGTTGGGCTGTGATTCGGACGTAACGCTCTGGGTTACAGCTAGTCGAATCAATAAATAAGGAATGACGTCATAGGGTGTATGGAAATGTGGGGTTTTGAGACACCTGCGATTGTCAGGACAGGTGTGACAGGAATCAAAGTCCCCCTGGAATCAAAGTCCGGTTCTATTGTTCAGCGAGGGATTAGAATATATGGCTATAGAGACATCACCATTCGAATATTAACCTTACAATGCCGGGCTATCGTTTGGCGAACTTGCATTCCTAGGACGTTGATTCCTGTCACACCTGTATAACGTTATTTTTTGTACCGAAAATGCAATATACTGTCTTTTCATCTGTAAACCACCGGTTCATTAAATTCAGGCCCTGACACCCATAGGTTTTGCCGTGCATACCGCAGGCCATGGTCTGCATGTTTCCCGTTCTGATTGACCGAGCGAATACCCAACCTCTCAGTGCCACGGCCATGTCATGATCACAGATAGCAGACACAGGCCTACTGCCCAAGTAGACGGCCACGCGCTATTGGTTATTAGTACACACACAATGATCCTTTGCATACCATTATGAATGGGTTTGGTTTGCATACACGGAACCGGTGGTTTAGATATGAAAAGACAGTATAATCTGGTGAATTCGCAGTATGAAAAATAACGTTGTCGTAAAGTTAAAGATATTCGACAGGTTAAGAAACCACTCCGTTAACGATAACACTAACCCTAACGTTATTTCTGACGTACATTTGCAATGTAAAAAATAACGTTAGCGTTAGTGTTACCGTTAACGGAGCGATTTCTTAACCTCTCCAATATATCACGACTTCATTGTTTACATTGAATGTTTGTAAACATGAATGTTTACATTATGTTAGTTTGGACTTTTGGGACATGCCCACCCACCAAAATAAATACTTTTGGGATCAATAGAATTTCTAGAGGGGCATACCGCCAACAAATTACTCATAAGACAAAGAAAGCCTGGACATAAACAAATAAAATGTAAATAAACAATGAATTTCGTGGCCCGCGAAAATATCCGTGATACATTATCTTTAACGTTTATCGTTTGGTTTCCTAAACCCCCTCGTATTCTCAGCTAACACAATCTGTATCTAAATCATGATACAAATTGACTTTTTAAGGTGCAATAGGTACCGGTATAAAAGAGTTAATGAAGGTACGAAGAGATTTATATAATGGTTCAACATGAATATTTGAACAGGTGTTATCTTGTCTTGACAATCATAATAAAGTGTGTAATAAAAGACAAAATGTGTAATAAAAGATAAAATGCGTAATAAAAGATTTTCACGACGACTTGCACGTTCAACGTTGAACTAAAAATAATCACCACAATGGGGTACCGCCAAACAAAAGGAGGCGCTGATCATCAACTCGGTTAAAACGCAGGTGCGCATGCCTTTGCGATTGTTGAACGTCATCAGCCGTCGTGCGTCATTCTGACGTTACAAAAACTGCGTCATTCACAACCAATGACGTCGACCATTCGCCTGTCGTTTACGCTAAAATGGTCAACTTTATTGATTAAATTCATCATGTTCCCGCAGAGATTTTTGCTCAAAAGCCATAAGATATATTTTAGCACTTCTGTACTTAATGATAGAAAATTAAAATCAGAAATTGAGTGCAATGTTTTAGTTATATTTGGCCTAGAAACAGGGTGTGCTATTCAGAATTAATTGGAAAATAACGTTAGCCTCACTTTCAATGACGCAGTTATGACCGAGTTGATAGTCAGCGCCGCGTCGCGGATTAGGTCTGCCGGTACCTCACAGTCATATCACGGAAGAGTACATCACATACCACAGGCTCAGAGGACTGAGTGGTTATCAGGTCCGCTTTGCAAGCGGCAGGTCCCGAGAATAGCGAGGTTTAGCACCTTTCCGACTACTCCGACTTCGACTATCAGAATGAATTGCTGTCCGCTGTAGACATCCTTGATAAAAACAATTTGACAGACGTTTGCAAATCGTAAAATGCCATACTTTGTGGCAGAATAATTTTGACTCGTAATCGGAAGTGCACGTAAATCACAAATATTATAGTCGTGTTTCAAGTCGTAGCGACTAGGATTACAACTTCAATATTCATTATTTATCCGCACTTCCGATTTAAAAGGCCGAATTTTTCTGCCTTCAGTTTATGGTGTTTGACGAATTGAAAACTTCTATCAAATCGTTTTTACCAAGGACGTCCATAGCGGACTGCAATTCATCCCCGTAGTTGAAGTCGGAGTCGGAAAGGTGTTAAAAATCGCTAATTCATTCTCGTAGTTAAAGTCGGAGTCGGAAAGCTGCGCATCCTCTCTATTAACTCATTCAGCCCCAAGACCGTGATATCACGGCATCAGTTAGGTGCCCGACCCTGACCCTCTCTTTGGCTCAGCTATTCTTCGCGAATCTGGAGGCGTTTTTTTTATATCGAGCAAAAATACTTGCGAATTGGCTCTGTCACTGGGACCGCGTTGTTGGAAAGGGCTTTTGCCATACTACAGGCCTACTTGTTCAGTTGGCACTCCGCACCCCCGAGAAAAGTTTGAGGAAATTAGTTGTACGTGTACGTTAGTGTGCTTAAAACTGGCCCTGTCGAATGGCAGTGCTGGGTGTGTTTCAAAAAGTGTTCCGTCCGACACCAGAAAAGGCCATGGGGGTTTAAGATCAAATTCCCCATTTGGGATCCCTGTCAAGTTATGTTTCTGAAACTTGGAGGGATGAATGAAGGGCAACAGACATTATTTTTGATAACATAAATGACTAATTAGCTCTTTTGTTTTATCTTTGAGGCCAAATTACTCCTAGAATCTGGCCATTTCGTGGGTGGCTTGTAGAGTGGGTTGGATTTTGTGTATATTCCAGGTTTTTCTATGAAAAAGCCATATGTTGACCACTTGCCTGCGCGGACAAAACCTAAATGAAGAAAATCATACTAAAACAAAAGAGCTAATTAGTCATTTATGTCATCAAAAATAATGTCTATTGCCCTTCATTCATCCCTCCAAGTTTCAGAAACATAACTTGACAGGGATCCCAAATGGGGAATTTGATCTTAAACCCCCATGACCTTTTCACCATTCCTTTGTCTACTGGTGAAAGGCTGTTTCTTGAAACTCTACAATATTCATGTCAGATCTAGGTATCATGGAACTCTAAATTATGACACTGCAAACTAACTGATCTATTAACCCTTTAAAGTCTGACAGCAGAAAGTAATATTGTGTCGGGCGGAATGATAGATTTTGTTGGCAAGCTCAATATTTTTTGATACCCTCCTTCAAATGAGTGTACACTGTACATCCCAGATGGAGAAACTAATAGTTAAAGGTCGATATTATCAAAGACCACATTTGATTTTTGGAAAATCAATGGCACAAATCTTTGTGATCATTTCAAAATTAAATTTTACCCCATTTTCTTGGGTGACCAATTTTGAAACACACCCGTCAGTGTGCTTAAAACTGGCCCTGTCGAATGGCAGTGCTCGCCTGTTCAGAACGAGGCTGAGCGTGAACGTCACGTCGCAGAGGGCTTAATTGGGGATCTAAATAACGAGCGTGGTCTTGTCTATGTATGGTTTAAACATCGCTTCGAAGTCATATATGGTTAAAGAGTAACCGCAAAATTACAAGACCCATGCCAGACCCCCTTTAACGAAATTTCCCGAAACTAATGGCTTAAAGGTCACCTGAAAGGCATTTCAAGATGTTTTTCTCTGAAAAGTGGTGCGAGTAAAAAACAATTCAGTGAAGGTTGCATGAAGATTGGACCATTAATTACAGTGTTGTTTCTACATGACGACCAAACAACTTGGTATCCATGGTTGTCCAGGCGGTGGGTTCATGAGGTCAAATGTACTATCCAGAAATTCAAATATTGCCCTCAGAATCCATATTAAGGAAATAACTGCAGCACGACTGCCTGAACAAGAAAAATACATGTAGGCCTACATCAAAACTACACCTAACTGCCCAAGTTAAATGAGTTATTTTAATGTTTTTTATATGAATCCAATGACATCACAAGTGCTGTTCACCGCTGCCTGACATGGTTGCCAGGGTATGTAGTCATCCTTTTTAAATTCCCATAACTTGTTAATGGGTGATCCGATTTTTATGCGGTTTTCAGTTTCATGCTGCCTGATTAATGCTCTACAGTATTACGCAGAAAACCAGAAGTGGATGAAACCGTTTCAGGTTACCTTTAATTAATGTCTCAGACCAAGAAAGTCAACTTGTCCATAACAAAAACACACAATGTGCAACAACAAAACAATAACATTCATCCGGTACGTGACCTATTCCTTGTCGCAGATATCAAAATTAAACTGCAGGCAACGTCGCCTGAATCGAACGTCCCTCCCGATATTTGAATCACAGATCCATTAAGACTTTTTTTGTGAAGACGTATGGTTTTATCAAGAATTATTTTTCTTCACCGGTTCACTGGATGCGACCATAAAGGAATCAAACATAAAGGTTCAACTTACAAATTTAACATTTTATAAATGTGGATAGTATCCCTTTTTTAAACTTATTTGCGCAACTGTTACTGCTGTGGCTTTGCTGCCTTCGAATAGCATTTACAACACGGTCAACTGCAAATCTAGGCTTATCTAGTGATGTAACCGGCTAACATACAAAATTTGTAATTTTGAAATTGTGAATTGTGAATTTCGTGGGCCACGAAATTATTCTTAGTGTCATTTTTAACTGACGCGACTAACTGCCTTTAATCATAAAGGAATCAAGCATACAGGTTCAACTCATAAATAAAGCATTTTATAAATGTGGACAATATCCCTTTAAACTTCAACAGATTTGCATTCTGACTCTTCCATATGATAGGCAAGACCCTTCTGCATATTTAGTGCAAATTTTGTTGAATTCCGACTAGTTGATCTTATGATACAAAAGGACTGAATTAATGAGAACCCCACGAACGATGAGAGCCCAGGGTCATTCTGTGTACATTTGAATAGACTAACGTACATATGCACGTGGAACACTAAAAATTGTGTTGAAAATAGCTGTGTTATCATCAGAAATGGAATTCAAGGCATCAAGTTGACAGATTCATGTACCCCACTACCATAAAAAAAGTTGAAACCCCTACCTATTACAAGCCAAAATTCAGGCAATGAGAGACATCTGGTGGCAACACATGAATGTATCCCTCAGTTACTTCATCGTTCGCAGTTAAACTTTATGTTTGATTCCTTTATGATGCGACGCTGGTTGCAGACTCTCCTAACATGAATCTCCATCCTTCCATCTTTGTCATCCAGTTCGTGCCTAGAATCGCTGATAACGCGCATTCCGGAAGTCAGCGCCATTGTCAAGCACGTTTATTGGGGACTTTCCTGGAATAAGCCGTGGTGTTTCAACGTATTCATTGCGACGTACTTCCTGCTGAGGCCGGCGCTTATCTGCGACCACCAATGTGCATGGTTAATGATATTATCTTCGCATTTCATTCAGTAATAATCCGATTTTTCATCTAGAGTGAAAACTACTGTTGGTTTTTCGCGTAACCTTTCCACGGTTTTTTTGAAAATATGCAGTTAGGATCAACTGGTTATTACGGAGAGAATTGACTCTAAAAAAAATCTCATTGCAACATAAGCAGTCTCCCTCGGTGCCTGGTGTTGCATTGTACATCGAAATTGTTCTGTTAAAGGGACTAGGAAATTTTTTTCAAGCTTCGGTTATTACAAAATGTTAGTCTTTCATGATAAATTCCCACCGTCAATTAAGTGTTAATTACTGGCACCCAGACAAATCAGTTATCACCACACCATGGAGCATTCACCACGTCACTGGCGTGGGAACCTAATCAACCTAACCGAGTACAAGCTCGCTCCATACAATACATACAGCGATAGGTTCCCAGTGACGTGGTGAATGCTCCATGGGGGTGTGGAGATAACTGATTTGTCTGGGTGCCAGTAATTAACACTCAATTGAAAAAGTGAATTGACGGTGGGAATTTATCATGAAAGACTAGCATTTTGTAATAACCGAAGCTTGAAAATTTTTTCCTAGTCCCTTTAAAGCGGAGAATGTGCAGATTCGTCTCTTATAGCCGTGGTTACACTTCATAAAATCCCCGGGTTTATTGCGGTCACACCTATGAATTGCCGGGCTTTGAGAAACCCGTGTCTGAAAAACACGGGTTTTTGAAACACGGCAAGCTCGCCGTGCTTTTCGAAATCCCCGTGTTTTCGTTAGTTCTCAGCACGGCTACAGATGGCGCAGCCATTAAGTGACGTCGTTTTCGCACCTCCAACAATGTGTGCCAATACAGAAATGACCGAAGAGTCAGTGCATGCAGCGCCACCTGTCGCCGGGCTACTTAACTCCAATGTAGTAGTGTGACCTCTCGCCGGGCTTTTCGTA
>NMRB01003653.1:8167-37195 GCA_002633025.1 Notospermus geniculatus | reverse complement strand
TACCACATGAGACTTGTCTGACGAGTCAGTTCCCCGAAATAGGTGAGATACAGGGCTCCAAAGATGGGTTGTTTCGGCTTCTTTTCGGCATTTCGTGCAGCCCCCTTCCCGACCGATCAGTTTACTTGCTTGCCGTAAGATGGCACTCTAACGAGATCGCCAACTCTCATTGGTTGTGTTACGAGGCTTCACTCCAAATATGGAAAAAGCTGATGGTCAGCGCCATCTGCTCAGAGGACATGAACTATATCGCCCGGGAAGGATGCTGTACGCAAGGAGAAATGGGGCTTGAAGTGGTCACTTTTCGGGCGCTATATCTCAATTAATACTTGGAATTGAAAGCTGTAACAAATGTCATTGTTTAGAAAAAAACCTCATCTTTCCATATTGCTAGAGAAATTAGTAATCAGTTCAATGGTTCGGCCACAACGTGCTGTTGAACATGCTGAAAATTGGTAATTTTCGAGTTGTATATTTTTGGTGTTATATATTTTTGGTATGACTTATGTCATCTGTAGCGATACCAGTGTTTTACGGAGTACCGGTATGGCTTTCTTTTCGGATCCAAGTGTGGGATGCCGCTGCAAAAATGTCTGCAACCGGCCGGATAAACGTATGTATCAACAGAAATAATTTTATTCGTAGTTACATGTTCGGCCGCTAGAGGGACGCCGATTATGACCCATCTGTCTATACTGTGCGGCTTTAAACAGTACATTTACCTCCCTCCCTAAACAACGCTAGATGTCTATGGATACAAGGTCTCTCCGCTAATGTGTGGCATTTCTGTCGTCTGCTCATCACTTACTCTTTGTTTTGATCTTGGGAGGACAGAATTAGCCGTCAAAGAAAAAACTATTAGCAGCGTCGGGCGGGCAAATGAGCGTGTACGGTCTATCAGAGAGTAGATTGCAATCAAGCTGACATTGTCGGTCAAAATAGCTTCCTCGCTTAGTACAGCGCTGTGGTGTCTGTGTGCTCGTGTAGCAGGTCTGCCGGGGACAGCATCGTGTGTCTTTTAATCTAACGCTCTGGTTACACTATGAGCAGTTAAGCCCGTGTCACACTGTCCCGAAATTAGACACCCGATGGCCACACGAATATGGAATTTTGAATTTCGTGTGAAGATGGCCCCAAAGTCCAGAATCTTGCAAATTTTTGACCCCAACCGGGGTCTTCTTCAGGCTGGCACTTATCAGTAAGACTTCCAGCATGAGGAGCCTTAATAGCCTAGTGGCATAAAGGAATCAAACATAAAGGTTTAACTGCGAACGATGAGGTAACTGAGGGAGACACTTCATGTGTTGCCACCAGGTGTCTCTCACTGCCTGAATTTTGGCTTTACGTTTTAATAGGTAGGGGCTTCAACTTTTTTTATGGTAGTGGGGTACATGAATCTGTCAACTTGATGCATTGAATTCCATTTCTGAGGATAACAGAGCTATTTTGAGCACAATTAGTGTTCCACGTGCGAATGTACGTTAGCCTATTCAAATGTACACAGATGACCCTGCGCTCTCATCGTTCGTGAGGTTCTCATTAATTCAGCTCTCTTCTATCATAAGATCAACTAGGCGGAATTCAACAAACTTTGCACTAAACATGCAGAAGGGTCTTGCCTATCATACGGAAGTGTCAGAATGCAAATCTGTTGAAGTTTAAAGGGATACTGTCCACATTTATAAAATGCTATTGACAAAAGCACTTCCCCAACAAAGTAAACGGCACGACCCAATAATTGAGCTTAATACCAACATGACAGAACGAACCCACCATCACAACACAAGATTAGCTCTCTTCGTTCCAGTTTACAGCTCGGTCCGTCTTTTACATTCCGTTTGCAACCAGGATTCCGTTCCGTTCCGTTCCGTACTTAATAACTACCCCTAAGACAATAGCCGTGGTTACACCTGTCTGAAAAAGCCCGGACTTTTTGAAGCCCGGGTCTGAAATAAGCCCGGGCTTTTTGAGAATGTTTGCGGCATGTATGGGACGAAAAGCCCGTCGGGCTTTATTTTAGACACGGCGATTCACAGGTGTAAACGCAAAAAGCCCGGGTGAGCCCGGACTTTTTATATGTAGTGTAACCTAGGTTCATAAAGGAATCAACCATAAAGGTTTAACTGCGCACGATGAAGCAACTGAGGGATACACTTCATGTGTTGCCACCAGATGTCTCTCACTGCCTGAATTTTGGCTTTACGTAATAGGCAGGGGTTCAACCTTTTCTATGGTTGTGGGGTACATGAATCTGTCAACTAATGATGCCTTGAATTCCATTTCTGAGGATAACAGCTATTTTCAGCACAATTAGTGTTCCATGTGCAAATGTGCGTTAGCCTATTCAAATGTACACAGATGACCCTGCGCTCTCATCGTTCGTGGGGTTCTCATTAATTCAGTCCTTTTGTATCATAAGAGCAGCTAGTCGGAATTCAACAAAATTTGCACTAAACATGCAACAGGGTCTTGCCTATCATATGGAATAGTCAGAATGCAAATCTGTTGAGGTTTAAAGGGATAATGTCCAAATTTATAAAATGCTAAATTTGTAAATTGAACCTTTATGTTTGATTCCTTCGTGATAAGACAGACACTTACGGCTGATATCTCCGCAACTGCGTGGTCAAATTTGACACACATCAATCGACTTGTCTTTCTTGTCAAATACAAATATGCAATACCTTTAATAGGAAGTCTTCCGCAACAAACAAAGATAATACCAATCTTTAAGTATTAATGCCGTTGACACCAGAATAATGGTCACCTTATATAACCATTTCTGATTACATAATACTTGTGTCAGTAACATACAAGTAATAACCGGAGTAATTATATCCATCACATCGGATGTTGCGGAGGAAAGACCGTGTGTTGTTTCTAATTGTCTTCCCACAAGTCTTCTGCATAGCATCTCGAGTTTAAGCTGAAGATGATCGGACACAAATATCAAGGACAATTTCAAGGTACGTTTTCTTGGATATGAACTAGTATACTGTATGTACTCACCTATAAGATACTTAGCCGGTGTAACACGTGTCCCTCGGAAAAACTAGGAACAAAAGATCCTATTGTGACATTCTGGCCGGGGTCCATATTCATAAACATACTTAAGTCAAAGTATGATACTTATCTTTTGTGTTGAACAAAGGATAAGTGTCACACTTAGACTTCAGGGTCCATATTCATAAACATACTTAAGTCAAAGTGTGGTACTTATCTTTTGTGTTGAACAAAGGATAAGTGTCACACTTAGACTTCAGGGTCCATATTCATAAACATACTTAAGTCAAAGTGTGGTACTTATCTTTTGTGTTGAACAAAGGATAAGTGTCACAATTAGACTTCAGGGTCCATATTCATAAACATACTTAAGTCAAAGTGTGATACTTATCTTTTGTGTTGAACAAAGGATAAGTGTCACACATAGACTTAAGTAGTTTTATGAATATGGGTCTAGTAGTTTTATGAATATGGGCCCAGGGTCCATATTCACAAACATGCTTAAGTCAAAGTATCTTTTGGGTTGAACAAAGGATAAGTGTCACACTTAGACTTCAGTAGTTTTATGAATCTGGGTCCTCCTCATCTCTGGCGTGTGGTTTCTTAGCCATGCAAAGAGTTCACAGAACAATAGAAGCGGACACTTTTAAAAGAGGGACATTCTCTACTGTTACACCTGGCAACTTTGCTAGTAATTCTAATACCGCCCAGGGCGGAGACACTACCGGATTTCTCGTTTATTCAATTTACTTAATTGTAATATGAAAGAGTTGGGGCCGTATTCAAAAAGGGTGTTTAAGACATTCACTGTAGATTCAGTGTTTGTTATTACCCTCTGAGAAAAAATGGCCGACTTTGGCAAGGTATCTATAAAATGCAATGCAGTGAAAACCGAGCCACTCATAGCGATCTACATTGGTGTTGTAAAGGTGTGAGGAGCCTTCATGGCCTACTGGTTATCACGTCCGCTTTAACAGCAAGCGGCAGGTCCCGTGGTGCCTTGTACCTTGTTGCTTAGCAAGGGCAAGTAAAAGACCCCATCCAAGTGAGGGACATGAGTAGCTTGAGATGGCCTCTTCCGTACTTACCAGAGCCAATATGCTACATCCTGATAATCTCAGGTCATTTACGGTCGTACCCTCACTAGCGAAAGGAGCGAGCGCGAAGCCCTGGGATTCTCAGGATGATATGCTATATGGCTTCGGCCCTGACGGAAAATCGAATACAAATACAAATACAAACTACATTTGGTGTGAACGCAGCTTATGCTGATGTCAGGTCACACTGCGATTGCCTGCGCTGCGACGGAACAGTCGGCATCAGTTGTCGCAATCACGGTCAGGTCACAAAAACGAAAAATGTACGATCGTCGTGGAACAGGCTGCACCTGCGCGCAGTAGACTCGGGACCCAGTCGTTGTGTCGCTCCGGCCGCCGCACTACACTCCACAAACGACTGGGAAAGCAAGTTGCAAAATCAGCGGCTAGCGTACCGACAACAACAACGGCCATCTCGACCAATGAAATTGCCCGAAAGCAATCTACTAGGGGAAATCTGGCACACTTTTGATTGGTTGTTATTGATGAAATTTACCAGAGCCTCTCGCCCGTCTAGTATCTTTTCAAAGTCACTAGCGGGATATTTTTTTATCCGTATACTAAGTACTGCTTATCGCACACAGCATCGAACTTAGGTACCAGGATACCGTCCTTGGCCTCGAAAAAAGTTCCGAAATATAATCAGCTGATTTGAATCTTGCAACGAGCAGACGACGGCCGTTGAAGACGCAGTTTCTGATTGGCTGAACTCATTCACATTCGTTGTTGTTGTCGGCACGCTAGCCGCTGATTTTGCAGCTTGCTTTCCCAGTCGTTTATGGAGTGTAGTGCGGCGGTCGTGGCGCGAAGTTCAACATGTTGAACTCTTGTGATCCGTGATCTTTTTGATCGGCGACTGATTCCGATCGTCGCAAGTGAGACGCAACTGCAATCATGTCGCACCATATCGACGACGGATTTGTTCCACGCTGTCGTGCCTCCGACGCAAAGTGATCCAGAAAAGTCAGCGTGCGCCCTTTCTGTGCCATCGCAAGGTCGACCTGACATCACCATTAGACCTCAGGTCTTATTGGCACGTTGGTCTTGTAACACCAGCTGATGCCACACCTATGCGGGGGCGGCGGATGAGTGGGCCAGATGATGAAGAGCCACATGCGTTTTGTAAAAGCATAAAGGAATCAACCATAAAGGTTCAACTTACAAATTTAGCATTTTATGAATGTGGACAGTATCCCTTTAAACCTCAACAGATTTGCATTCTGACTTCCATATGATAGGAGAGACCCTTCTGCACGTTTACTGTAAATTTTGTTGAATTCAGACTTCTAGTTGATCTTATGATACAAATAAATTAATGAAAACGCCACGAACGATGTGAGCGCAGGGTCATCTGTGTAGATTTGAATAGGCTAACGTACATTTGCACGTGGAACACTAACTGTGCTGAAAATAGCTCTGTTATCCTCAGAAATGGAATTCAAAGCATCAAGTTGACAGGTTCATGTACCCCTTCACCACAAAAAAAGTTGAAGCTCCTGCCTATTACGTAAAGCCAAAATTCAGGCAGTGAGAGACATCTGGTGGCAACACATGAAGTGTATCCCTCAGTTACTTCATCGTTCGCAGTTAAACCTTAATGTTTGATTCCTTTATGCTAGTACCTGATCCTACCAACCTGCGCGCTGCAGTCGTGGCTTGTTTGAGAGAGAATAAACGATGTCTATGTCTATGTCTATGTCTATGTCTATGTCTATGTCTGTGTCTATGTCTATGGTAGGACCAGTATTGGCCGCCATTTTTGGAGCAATTCTGCCAGTGACGTCACTTGGAAATTTTATCTATATGTAAATTTATTCAATTCTCAATACGACTGACGTACCGGAAAGCAGATAGAAGGTGACCTCCATTTGACGCAGGAAATCCACCAATCACGAAGGTGTTAAAAATAGAAAGGTAACAACATAATATTTTCTATACTTATCACACGCGCCATCACCGGCCAATCAGATTCAAGAACGCGATAGGCACGACCGGGTACCAGTCAAGGGAAAATTTCCTGTCAAGGGTGTGTTTCAAAATTGGTCACCCAAGAAAATTGGGCAAAATTTAACTTTTGAAATGATCACAAAGATTTGTGCCATTGATTTTCCAAAAATCAAATTAGTGTTTGATAATATAGACCTTTAACTATTAGTTTCTCCATCTGGGATGTACAGTGTACACTCATTTGAAGGAGGGTATAAAAAAATATTGAGCTTACCAGCAAAATCTATCGTTCCGTCTGACACCAAAACTACTTTCCGCTGTCAGACTTTAAAGGGTTAATAGATCAATTAGTTTCAGTGCCATAATTTAGAGCTGCATGATATCTAGATCTGACATGAATATTGTAGAGTTTCAAGAAACAGCCTTTCACCAGTAGACAAAAGAATGGTGAAAATTTTCTGGTGTCGGACGGAACACTTTTTGAAACACATCCTCAAGTACTTGAAACACCGGGAAATGTGGTTGTGGATATTTTAGAACACCATGTACAGAAACTCCACCCTCAGTTCACTCATTGATGCTTACCCTACTTGGAATGCAAATCAGTGATTTTACGAGGCGACGCCTCATCAGACACATACATTCTCATACCGATTTCCACAAAAAATGCAAACTATTTTGTGTTTACAGACAATCGTGACTTGGCATGGTATTGGGTGAATAATTTGGAAATAAAGGAGATGGGTGATAGCTATTCCTTGAGTTGGTATTCAGCGTCACTCGCAAGACGCATTACTGAAAGTGAATCAATTGTTGGGAACGCCATAAAACTTCATGTGTAGTAATAATGTTTTCAACTCCGGAGAGAGAAAATACTGCCAGAAATTTATCAGATTCGGCTGGCGAAATTTTGGACTGACGACATTTTCGACTTCAAGCTGAACTTAATAGATATAAACCCCAAGCGGCAGAAGTAGAAATTACGAACAGCCACAAGGCACTTCCAAACTACCTCTGAAAACGATACACCCTCTCGGACGGTCACAGTTGGTTACCAGGCCCTTTAACAGTAAAGATCTCAGCACAGCTGCCAAGTGAGAAAAAACGAAAAATAATCTGTTATGGTACCGAGATTCGAACCCACAACCCTATGATCGATTCGCCAACCTATTTCTACATGCATCTGCGCCACAATGTGGCTACTTGCCCGCTACTTGCATAGAACGACGCCGATCTACAATAAAGGCGCTGTGGCTTTGAAGATCTCCATGAGGAAATAAAGCGATGGAATTGTCGTCATGCAAGCAAGCAAGCAGTCTTCGTGGCGCGTACAGAAAGAGGTTGGCGAATCGATCAGAGGGTTGTGGGTGCGAATCTCGGTGCCATCACAGATTATTTTTCGTTTTTTTATATGCAAGCGAAAATCCAGAATACGTGTCCGAAAATTTTCGCCAGTTTACATATTTGACCGATACATGACCTTGTCATGTAAGTGTATTAATCTTACCTTTATTTATCCAGTCGCCGGCGTAATTGCACATATGTTGTTGATCCTGCAAGTGATTAAACATCAGATAAATACCAGGGTATTACATATCTGTCAACTCATTTAGGGTTTCGGTAACGAAAATTACGTCTTGCAATTAATAGTTAGCTGCGCTTCCATTACGAAATGAAATGGCCCACACCATGTGCTCACCTGTTGGACATACTCAAGTAATACTTATAGTGTAATGACAGAGGGAGGTACATGTCAGTGATGAGCAATCTGGGTCAAGTCATTCCCGAGTTAAAGGAGTTTGATGATTTTGGCGTTATGCCACCTGGTGGCCATATTGGATGTCCGATCCGGTCAAAATTTTATGTGCACATATAGATTATCAAGAGGGGGCCACAAATGAAATTTGAACACGCTGGGTCACGTCATTCCTGAGTTATAGCACTTTGATGATTTTCGGCTTATGCCACCTGGCGGCCATACTGGAAGTCAAATCAGGCCGAAATTTCACGTGCACCTAAAGGTTATCTAGAGGGAGCCACATATTAAATTTGAGCACTCTGGGTCACGTCATTCCTGAGTTACAGCACTTTGATGATTTTTGGGTTATACCACCTGGCGGCCATATTGGAAGTCAAATCAGGCCGAAATTTGACGTGCACCTAAAGGTCATCTGAAGGGAAATACATATCATGTTTGAGCACTCCGGGTCAAGCTTGGATTCCTTTCACACCGGCGTTTTCGTATACCGTATACTTCTATGTAATAGGGGCCTTACGGTACAAAAAGCAAGTAAACTGGCCTCGAACCAGATCGACACATTTACTGGAAAATTTGGAAATTAAAACAATATTTACCTCGCATGTCCCATAGTAACCAGCACACCCCTATTCACCATTCCCTTCCGGACATACTCCTTACTTCTGCCAACATACCGCATACACCAATACCATACCGCCCGGTTTCTATTTTTACCAGCAATGGTCGGAAAAGCATTAGATAACAACCAGTCTTTGCTGAGACCACATTGTCCAAGGTGAGACAGGACAAAAGCAGGGTCGGACAAACACAATGAAATTGACATGTCCGACGTCTTTCGGGCGGTTCGCTATTCTCCACACCCAACACACTACTGAATCCCATTCAGCCACTGACATTCCACCAGTCTCACACAATAGGTAAAACAATTCTCATGCCCCTTCATTCATTTAAATGCACTCTCTCACACAACAACAAAACCAGTGTGGTGACTCAAACTGAAAATTATTTTATTTGTACGCGAAGTCGTTGGTGCATAACTAATGGTGCTTGTCGTATTCGCAGTTCATCTGGTAAATGGAAGGGGTGACGGGTGATTACGTAATAAGCTGTCACCCCTTCTATTTGCCTAAACAACTGCAAAAATAGTCAACACGATCAGTTATGCATGAGTAAAATCGCGTACGAATAAAATAATTTTCAGTTTGAGTCACCACACTGAAAACCAAGTTAAACAAAATTAGATCCACTGGAGTCAAGCTTAAAAGGACTGTTTAAAGTATAATTCACTATAGCAGTGGTCACACTACATAAATCCCCGTGCTTTCCCCGGGGATTTTGCGGTTACACCTATAGCTAAGGTTACACCTGTTGAAAATACCCGTGTTTTTTCAGACCCGTGTCAAACCCTACCCATGTGTACGAAAATCCCGGCTTGAGGTCACACTACTACATACATTGTACATGTAGTTAAGTAGCCCGGCGACAGTTGCGCTGCATGCATCGACTCTTTGGTCATTTCTCAGTGCATTGTCCACATTGTTGTGGCTGCGCCGCCTGTAGCCGTGCGAAGAAGTAACCTAAACACGGGGATTTCGAAAAGCACGGCGAGCTTGCCGTGTCTCAAAAACCCGTGTTTTTCAGACACGGGTTTCTCGAAGCCCGGCAATTCATAGGTGTGACCGCAAAAAACGCGGGGATTTTATGTAGTGTAACCACGGTTAATAAATCGCTGTTATTGGTTACACCTGTCTGAAAAAGCCCGGACTTTTCGAAGCCCGGGTCTGAAATAAGCCCAGGCTTTTTGAGCATGCATGCGGCATGTACGGGTTTTAAAAGCCCGAACTTTATTTAGACACGGCGATTCATAGGTGTAAACGTAAAAAGCCCGGGCAGCCCGGGCTGAGCCCGGATTTTTATGTAGTGTAAACAAAGTAATTGTTCAGCGAGGGATTAGAATATATGGCTAGAGAGACCATGACCATTCCAGCGAACCTTACAATGGCGGGCTATTGTTTGGCGGATCTACATTCCTAGGACGCTGATTCCTGTCACACCTGTCCTGACAATCGCAGGTGTCTCAAAATCCCACATTTCCATATACCCTATGACGTCATTTCCTTATTCATTGATTCGACTAGCTGTAACCCAGAGCGTTACGTCCGAATCACAACCCAGCCGTGCTTTAATGCCATATCTTATAATTTATTCATAATCACTCGTATCAGATCTAGCATTTGATAATAATGTTATGACGTCATTCCTATTCGCTATTATCTATTGGTGACCATGTTTCTTTGAAAAGGATATTGAAATTCCGGGCAGGACCGGTATTATGGGATCGAATAATCCCGAAGAACTCATAAATTAATCCCGGGATGAAATAAATCGGCTTGTTATTACTTCAATACATATTGACTGGCAAGAGAAACCACAAGGATCAGGCTCTTCTTGGGCTCATCATGTGGAAGTGGTATTTTGTATTTGTGTGGGACTTTTCATCAGGGCCGCAGCCATAGCATTATTGACCCTGTTAAAGGAGCCTGGTATTGGGGTGTGTTTCAAAAAGTGTTCCGTCCGACACCAGAAAATTTTCACCATTCTTTTGTCTACTAGTGAAAGGCTGTTTCTTGAAACTCTACAATATTCATGTCAGATCTAGGTATCATGGAGCTCTAAAGTATGGCACTGCAAACTGATTGATCTATTAACCCTTTAAAGTCTGACAGCAGAAAGAAGTTTTGGTGTCGGACGGAACAATAGATTTTGCTGGTAAGCTCAATATTTTTTTTGATACCCTCCTTCAAATGAGTGTACACTGTAGATCCCAGATGGAGAAACTAATAGTTGAAATTATCAAATACTACATTTGATTTTTGGAAAATCAATGGCACAAATCTTTGTGATCATTTCAAGTTAAATTTTACCCCATTTTCTTGGGTGACCAATTTTGAAACACACCCACCGTGCCCCTTTATCTCGAGTACAACGTATTCTCAGCTCACTCATTCTGTATCTAAATCATGATACAAATTGACTTCTTAAGGTGCCATAGGTATAAAAGAGTTAATGAAGGTACGGATAGATTTATGTAATGATTCAACATGAATATTTCAACAGGTGTTATCTTGTCTTGACAATCATAATAAAGTGTGTAATAAAAGACAAAGTGTTTAATAAAAGATAAAATGCGTAATAAAAGATTTTCACGACGACTTGCACGTTCAACGTTGAACTAAAAATAATCACCACAATAGTCATATTACGAAGAGTACATCACATAGCACAGACCCAGAGGACCGAGTGGTTATCAGGTCCGCTTTGCAAGCGGCAGGTCCCGAGAACAACGAGGTTTAGCACCTTTCCGACTACTCCGACTTCGACTATCAGAATGAATTGCAGTCCGCTGTGGACATCCTTGATAAAAACAATTTGACAGACGTTTGCAAATCGTAAAATGCCATAACTTTGTGGCAGAATAATTTTGACTCGTAATCGGAAGTGCACATAAATCGCAAATATTATAGTCGTGTTTCAAGTCGTAACGACTAGGATAACGACTTCAATATTCACTATTTATCCGCACTTCCGATTTATAAGGCCAAATTTTTCTGCCTTCAGTTGATGGTGTTTGACGAATTGAAACGTATCAAATCGTTTTTATCAAGGACGTCCATAGCGGACTGCAATTCATCCCCGTAGTTGAAGTCGGAGTCGGAAAGGTGTTAAAAATCGCTAAGTCATTCAGCCCCAAGACCGTGATATCACGGTATCATATATTACATGTAGGTGCCTGACCCTGGCCCTTCCTTTTGCTCAGCTATTCTTCGCGAATCTGGAGGCGTTTTTTTAGATCGAGCAAAAATACTTTCGAATTGGCTCTGTCACTGGGACCGCGTTGTTGGAAAGGGCTTTTGCCATACTATAGGCCTACTTGTTCAGTTGGTAGTCCGCACCCCCGAGAAAAGTTTGAGGAAATTAGTTGTACGTCAGGGTGTGTTTCAAAAAGTGTTCCGTCCGACACCAGAAAATTTTCACCATTCTTTCGCCTACTGGTGAAAGGCTGTTTCTTGAAACTCTACAATATTCATGTCAGATCTAGGTATCATGGAGCTCTAAATTATGGCACTGCAAACTAATTGATCTATTAACCCTTTAAAGTCTGACAGCAGAAAGTAGTTTTGGTGTCGGACCAAACGATAGATTTTGTTGGCAAGCTCAATATTTTTTGATACCCTCCTTCAAATGAGTGTACACTGTACATCCCAGATGGAGAAACTAATAGTTAAAGGTCTATATTATCAATACTACATTAAATTTTTGGAAAATCAATGGCACAAACCTTTGTGATCATTTCAAAGTTAAATTTTACCCCATTTTCTTGGGTGACCAATTTTGAAACACACCCGTCAGTGTGCTTAAAACTGGCCCTGTCGAATGGCAGTGCTCGCCTGTTCGCCTGTTCAAAGAACTAGTATTGTCTACAATTAGAATGAAAGGAACATTTCTCATGACCATATAGGGAATGTGGTTAGAAACAGGTAAATAGAATTGACTACACTACACTATGTTACAACATGTGAATTCAATAATGACTCACAACCTTCTATTTGGTTTCAATTGATTCCTTGACCCCCAGAACTTATGTGTAGACACCAAAATTATCAGCCTATGTTCAATATGAAAGAAGTTATGACCAGTTGCATGTAATGGCGGCCATCTTGGACGCCATCTTTGATTGTCGGAGGTGTATTCTGACAAGGGAAGTACCGGTAGTCTTAATGGATCCCTTGAACTCCAAATCCTATGTATGGACAGCAAAATAATCATTGTATGGCGAATATGAAAGAAGTTGTGACCAGTTTCATGTAATGGCGGCCATCTTGGACGCCATCGTTGATTCTTAGAGGTGTATTCTAACATGGGAAATGGTCTTAATGGATCCCTTGAACCCCAAAATAATCATTGTATGGTGAATATGAAAGAAGTAATGAATGAAGTTCACGTAACGGCAGCCATCTTGGATTTACAGTTACGTAATATATTACTGACATTGAAAATAGTCTTATTGGATTCCTTAACCTCCAAAACCTATACCTAGACACCAAAATTATCAGCCTGTGGTAAATATGATGGAAGTTATGACTGATTTCATGTAACGATGACCATCTTGGACGCCATCTTGGATTTCTCAAAATGCTCAAGGGTGACCGGAGTCCACCCGGTGGAATCTTAAAACTGACCCCCAGTGCTACTCAAATCCATCAGAAAAAAAAACTATATAAGATATTTCCGGGTCCAACCCTACTTCTGCCGGACTAAGAATTCATATTAAGGAAATAACTGCAGCACGACTGACTGAACAGGAAAAATACATCAAAACTACACCTAACTGCCCGAGTTAAATGAGTTATTTTAATGTTTTTTATATGTTTAAAAAATCCAATGACATCACAAGTGCTGTTCACCGCTGCCTGACATGGTTGCCAGGGTGTGTAGTCATCCTTTTTAAATTCCCATAACTTGTTAATGGGTGATCCGATTTTTATGCGGTTTTCAGTTTCATGCTGCCTGATTAATGCTCTACAGTATTACGCAGAAAACCAGAAGTGGATGAAACCGTTTCAGGTTACCTTTAATTAATGACCCAGACAAGAAAGTCAACTTGTCCATAACAAAAACACACAACTGTGCAACAACAAAACAATAACATTCATCCGGTACGTGACCTACTCCTTGTCGCAGATATCAAAATTAAACTGCAGGCAACGTCGCCGGAATCGAACGTCCCTCCCGATATTTGAATCACAGATCCATTAAGACTTTTTTTGTGAAGACGTATGGTTCAGGAATGATTTTTCTTCACCGGTTCACCGGATGCGACCATAAAGGAATCAAACATAAAGGTTCAACTTACAAAAAAATTTAACATTTTATAAATGTGGATAGTATCTCTTTAAACTTATTTGCGCAACTGTTACTGCTGCTGCCTTCGAATAGCATTTAGAACACGGTCAACTGCAAATCTAGGCTTATCTAGGGATGTAACCGGCTAACATACAAAATTTGTAATTTTGAAATTGTGAATTTCGTGGGCCACGAAATTATTCTTAGTGTCATTTTTAACTGACGCGACAAACTGCCTTTAATCATAAAGGTATCAAGCATAAAGGTTCAGCTCATAAATTAAGCATTTTATAAATGTGGATAGTATCCCTTTAAACCTCAACAGATTTGCATTCTGACTCTTCCATATGATAGGCAAGACACCCTTCTGCATGTTTACTGCAAATTTTGTTGAATTCAGACTAGTTGTTCTTATGATACAAAAGGACTGAATTAATGAGAACCCCACGGACGATGAGAGCGCAGGGTCATCTGTGTACATTTGAATAGGCTAACGTACATTTGCACATGGAACACTAATTGTGCTGAAAATAGCTCTGTTATCCTCAGAAATGGAATTCAAGGCATCAAGTTGACAGATTCATGTACCCCACTACCATAAAAAAGTTGAAGCCCCTACCTATTACATAAAGCCAAAATTCAGGCAATGAGAGACATCTGGTGGCAACACATGAATGTATCCCTCAGTTACTTCATCGTTCGCAGTTAAACCTTTATGTTTGATTCCTTTATGATGCGACGATGGTTGCAGACTCTCCTAACATGAATCCCCATCCTTCCATCTTTGTCATCCAGTTCGTGCCTAGAATTGCTGATAACGCGCATTCCGGAAGTCAGCGCCATTGTCAAGCACGTTTATTGGGGACTTTCCTGGAATAAGCTGTGGTGTTTCAACGTATTCATTGCGACGTACTTCCTGCTGAGGCCGGCGCTTATCTGCGACCACCAATGTGCATGGTTAATGATATTATCTTCGTATTTCATTCAGTAATAATCCGATTTTTCATCTAGAGCGAAAACTACGGTTGGTTTTTCGCGTAACCTTTCCACGGTTTTTTTGAAAATGTGCAGTTAGGATCAAATGGTTATTACGGAGAGAATTGACTCTAAAAAAATCTCATTGCAACATAAGCAGTCTCCCTCGGTGCCTGGTGTTGTATTGTACATCGAAATGGTTCTGTTAAAGGGACTAGGAAAATTTTTTCAAGCTTTGGTTATTACAAAATGCTAGTCTTTCATGATAAATTCCCACCGTCAATTCACTTTTTCAATTAAGTGTTAATTACTGGCACCCAGACAAATCAGTTATCACCACACCATGGAGCATTCACCACGTCACTGGGAACCTAATCAACATAATACAGTACAAGCTCGCTCCATACAATACATACAGCGATAGGTTCCCAGTAGTCCCTTTAAAGCGGAGAATGTGCATATTCGTCTCCTATAGCCGTGGTTACACTACATAAAATCCCCGGGTATATTGCGGTCACACCTATGAATTGCCGGGCTTCAAGAAACCCGTGTCTGAAAAATACAGGTTTTTGAGACACGGCAAGCTTGCAGTGCTTTTCGAAATCCCCGTGTTTACGTTAGTTCTTAGCACGGCTACAGATGGCGCAGCCGTTAAGTGATGTCGTTTTCGCGCCTCCAACAATGTGTGCCAATACAGAAATGACCGAAGAGTCAGTGCATGCAGCGCCACCTGTCGCCGGGCTACTTAACTACAATGTAGTAGTGTGACCTCTCGCCGGGCTTTTCGTACACACGGCTTTGACACGGGTCTGGAAAAACACGGGTATTTTCAACAGGTGTAACCTTAGCTTATATTTCAACAGGCATGTTAAGGGGCCGTCTCAAAATTGTTTTGATGCCAAAAAAGACGAAGTGACTTCATCTGGGGGGGGGGGGTTCTCGATTTGGGGAAGCCCACTTCATCTTTTTTGAAAAAAATGGCATCGTGGTTTGACACGGGTGACTTATGTCATCTGTAGCGATACTAGTGTTTTACGGAGTACCGGTATGGCTTTCTTTTCGGATCCAAGTGTGGGATGGCGCTGCAAAAATGTCTGCAACCGGCGGGATAAACGTATGTATCAACAGAAATAATTTTTATTCGTAGTTACATGTTTGGCCGCTAGAGGGTCGCCGATTATGACCCATCTGTCTATACTGTGCGGCTTTAAACAGTACATTTACCTCCCTCCCTAAACAACGCTAGATGTCTATGGATACAAGGTCTCTCCGCTAATGTGTGGCGTTTCTGTCGTCTGCTCATCACTTACTCTTTGTTTTGATCTTGGAAGGAGAGAATTAGCCGTCAAAGAAAAAACTATTAGCAGCGTCGGGCGGGCAAATGAGCGTGTACGGTCTATCAGAGAGTAGATTGCAATCAAGCTGACATTGTCGGTCAAAATAGCTTCCTCGCTTAGTACTGCGCTGTGGTGTCTGTGTGCTCGTGTAGCAGGTCTGCCGGGGACACCATCGTGTGTCTTTTAATCTAACGCTCTGGTTACACCCAGTTAAGCCTGTGTCACACTGTCCCGAAATTAGACACCCGATGGCCACACGAATATGGAATTTTGAATTTCGTGTGAAGATGGCCCCAAAGTCCAGAATCTTGCAAATTTTCGACCCCAACCGGGGTCTTCTTCAGGCTGGCACTTAATCACCGTGGAGAATCGTCAGCGCATTCGCCGAGTTTTTCAAGTGGCAGCACTGTGCTCCGAGTCGAACATGGCGGCTGTGTCACATATTGATGTGTGTGTTGCCGACTAAAACGCGAAAGATGGAGAGTTTCGGTCGAGGTGAGCGAGTTAAAGTAAATTCGAGGATGATCTAGTGATAATTTGCAATAGAACAAGCCGAAATATAGGTGCTGAAGGAGTGTTGTTTCTTTGTTTGAAGTGGAAATGTTCGTAGTGTAGGCCGGTTGTTTGATTGACCGCAGTTTCCACGGAGTGACACTTGAACTTTTCCACTTCAAATGTAAAATCGACTACGGAATTCCAATTAAGGAAGCTTTAGATTAATAGACGATAAACTGGAGGTCATCCTCGGCATGGTCTAAGCGTGTATACCTTTCATCTTCGGTACATTTGCTCCCCGCTTTGGAGTTGACATCTTCAACATTTGTGACACAGCCGCCATGTTCGACTCGGAGCACAGTGCTGCCACTTGAAAAACTCGGCGAATGCGCTGACGATTCTCCACGGTGTTATCAGTAAGACTTCCAGCATGAGGAGCCTTGATAGCCTAGTGGCATAAAGGAATCAACCATAAAGGTTTAACTGCGAACGATGAAGTAACTGAGGGATACACTTCATGTGTTGCCACCAGATGTCTCTCACTGCGTGAATTTTGGCTTTACGTAATAGGCAGGAGCTGCAACTTTTTTATGGTAGTGGGGTACATGAATCTGTCAACTTGATGCATTGAATTCCATTTCTGAGGACAACAGAGCTATTTTGAGCACAATTAGTGTTCCACGTGCGAATGTAGGTTAGCCTATTCAAATGTACACAGATGACCCTGCGCTCTCATCGTTCGTGGGGTTCTCATTATTCAGGGCCATGTCGACATGGCCTTAATTCATTCAGTCCTTTTGTATCATAAGATCAACTCGGCGGAATTCAACAAAATTTGCACTAAGCATGCAGAAGGGTCTTGCCTATCATACGGAAGTGTCAGAATGCAAATCTGTTGAAGTTTAAAGGGATACTGTCCACATTTATAAAATGCTATAAAATTGTAACGTTGAACCTTTACGTGTATGTTTGATTCCTTTATGGTCATTGGCATGCGGCATCATTATCACATGCAAATGAGAACGTTTGAAACGTTGTTTCCACCAATCACTATTGACCAGTTTCGCATGAAAATTCTACGCGGCAACTAATCAAACACAATTGATCGTCGCTATAGCACCTAATCTAGACAGCAATATCAAGTATTCGGCTACCGTCACGGTCTATGTGGAAACCGTGCGGAAGTATACTATCAGTCACTTAAGATTCAACAGATAAATAACTGAGCGTGCAGGGCAGAAAATTTGAGGGGGCTCATCGCAGCACGGAACTTTCCAACTGCATTGTGAAGTCATTAGATGTGATCAGTTATAAACCGAGCGGAACAGTAGACCTCTTCAGTTTTCATTACTTTGTCAGCTGGCTTTATCATCCTCATCCGCATGGTATGTACATGTACATAAGGGACCGTCTCAAAAATACCTTGAAGCCGAAGAAGTGTAATTTTTTTAACTTCTATCTTGACCCCCTCCTCGAGTCCCCCCCTCAGAAGTGAAATTTCGGCATCTAATTTGACTTCACTCATGAGTGGTATTACACAAGTCTTATTAAAGATGTTGGGTAAGAAGAAAGGGACTAAACAACTAAACAGTTTTTTTACTGACTTTAAAGCGCCACGCTATGCATCCAAAACTGAAATTCGTGACGCCGTCGTAGTGCATCTCATTGACGGTGACCTCGTTCATAGCATTATACACACGGTCGATGTACACCATTTACACACAGAGCTAATTCATGTTGGTGAGGTTGATCATGATCTTGTCAATGCATGCTCGACAAGACTGTTCAAATCTATCGATTTGAATGATGTAAGTTACCAATTAGGTATTCTGTGTGTTCTTACACACAAACGAATGAGTTGAAGCATGTGTACCTTACCTGATGAAGGGTTATTCACGCTATAACACCACGTTGAACTTGTCAAGTGGTGAAGCTATGGCTGCCATGATATAGTATCAGTCCAGCCTCGGTGTTATCCCACTGGCTATATACGGCTGGACAGGGGACCAGTCATATCGAGGTGTGGAGGGAGAAAGAGTCACCTAACGCATATAGTCGCGCTTTAAGAACAGTATCCAGAACAGTCTTGGTATTGTATGTAAGAGTTAACCTCAGTATATATCCATTCTGAACATCTCAATCAGATCATCAATTGTTTTTTTTCTTCGTTATTTCTCTATTTTGAAGAAAGATGTAATCGTATTTTTTTTAGAAATTCCATGAAGCCAATTTTTTTCAAGAAGTGAAATGGTGACCATGAATTTGACGGAAAAAAATTCAGTGTCTACTAGCTAGTAGTTACCAGAAGTAAAAGAAACTAGTTCCAAGTTTTACTCCAAGTAGAAGTGAACACCTGAATTCATATAAATAAACAGTTGCTTTTACTGCAAAGTAATCACTTCTGCCCTACTAGTTTTTACTCGTCTGATCCTGGGTTCACAGTACTGAAATTAATACTGCTGATTATTCATATCCTCGGCAGTATTTACTGTTTTTGGAGTAACTACTGCAGAAGTATTAACGAATACTTAGTAGTAGCTACAAGTAATTGCTTACAGTAATTACTCCTGTTTTTTTTTCATAGAGTCACCAGTAAATACTTCAAGAACTGGAGTAAAAGTTATTACCTATTTTTATTCATATCACCTCTTGGGTGGTATGAAGCAAGTAAATACGTTTATACTTCAGATTTTTACAGCACACCGTAGTGCATTCGTACTGCAAAATCCAAGTACATGTAAAAGCATTTACTAGTCTTTATTCATTTGACCCAATGTCAGACATTACAACTAGCTCACGTCTCGACCTTCTTTTGCTGAATAATCCGACAGATACCCTTGACAGCTCTGGATGTCAGTCAATAGGAGACCGCTTTTTATATCAGAACTGTCCATGACATTAAATTACGAATGTAGTCATGGACAGGCTGAGTAACACAGTACGATGATGAATGGAGATGGAAAGGAGATGTTCATACACTATACTGTATGTACTCATCTGGGTGTGTTTCAAAAACTTTTCCGTCCGACACCAGAAAATTTTCACCATTCTTTTGTCTACTGGTGAAAGGCTGTTTCTTGAAACTCTACAATATTCATGTCAGATCTAGGTATCATGGAGCTCTAAATTATGGCACTGCAAACTAATTGATCTATTAACCCATTAAAGTATGACAGCAGAAAGTAGTTTTGGTGTCGGACGGAACGATAGATTTTGTTGGCAAGCTCAATATTTTTGATACCCTCCTTCAAATGAGTGTGTACATCCCAGATGGAGAAACTAATAGTTTAAGGTCTATATCATCAAATACTACATTTGATTTTTGGAAAATCAATGGCACAAATCTTTGTGATCATTTCAAAGTTAAATTTTGCCCCATTTTCTTGGGTGACCAATTTTGAAACACACCCATCTATAAGATCCTAAGCTGGACAAATACTGCAATTCTAACACCGCCCACCCAGGGCGGAGACATTACAGGATTTCCCATTTTTTCGATTTATTTATATCCAACATAGAGCACAAAAAACGACACACAAAATGATAAAGTAAAGTCGTCTCCCAGCTTCGCAAATGTTCAACCCCAACCGGGGTCTTCCTCAGGAGATAGTTGGTACCACAAATATCGCCTGCCGCAAGAGCGTCCCTTAGCGTATGACGTTAGACCGATAGAGTTACGGTGTATATTTAACTTTGAAATTCATCTTTCGTTTCCACTTCATAAATACGAAGTGGAAATTTAAAAATTCAAGATGTACCATAATTCTCTCGGTCTTACATGATATGCTAAAAGACGCACTGGCAGCAGGGACATTTGTGGTAGCAACCATCTCCAGAAATACATTAGGTCCTGGAAATGAAGTTGAATTTCGTACTTCGTGTTTCGTCAGATTTGCGAACCCTCGGTAATAATAGGGAGGTTTAGAAATCAAACGATGAACGTAAACTTTACGACAACGTTATTTTTCATACTGCACATTACCCAGATTTCATATTGCATTTTCGGTACAAAAATAACGTTGTCATTAACGTTTACGTTTATCGTTTGATTTCTAAACCTCCCTAATAAGAAGTGCGAATGTGAACAAAGCAAAATGCGTTATTTTTCATACTGCACATTACCCGGATTTTATATTGCATTTTCGGCACAAAAATAACGTTGTCATTAACGTTTACGTTTATCGTTTGATTTCTAAACCTCCCTAATAAGAAGTGCGATTCTGAACAAAGCAAAATACGGAAATAAAAGAAAATTGTTGAGTATGAAATCGAATATTGTGTACGAAAACTCTTCAATACAAAGAAACAGAACGCGAGACTCAGAAAACACACAGAGATTGTAAGAGACAAGAGCATATCATTGATTTCCCCAGTCGTATGTGACTCAACATGCCGGAGATGCTGGGTAGTTATTAAAGCAAATCGCTCGCGGGGTTTGTTTTGGTTCTCGAGCGGCCCTCTCATAGCGAGTGAACCTAGCCTCCCGGCAACGCCGTGCTCCAGTCATATGCAAAACCTGTGCAAATATGCGAACGTGCACCTGGGGACGAGGTTCCATTAAAAATTTGTTAAAATGGATTAATGACATTTTCAAATTCAGTCGGTCAAAATGTACATTATGTACTACTCACATTGATTTCGAAGCGGCAGATTTTGCAGAATACGCCTCCGAAGTTTGGCTGTCTAATGCATTTCCCATTAAACTAAAATCCTTCTTTCGCCTTTTTCTCAAAACGGTACTTGATACGAAGGACCAACTGCATGGCGCCCCAACTGAATCAAAACAAACACCGCGAGCGATTTGCTTTAAGTACGGAACGGAACGGAACAGAATCGTGGATGCAAACGGAAATACGGACTGACCCGGAAACTGGAACGGAACAAAGATAACTTTCATTTCATTTCAAATGGACATTGCCGTGCTGTTATGTCAGCTGGGTGAGCTCGGACATTCAAACTGACATAGAATCGTAAGGCCACGGTTATTATATTCTTTGGTTTACGGGCACAAAGTTTCTGAGCCCAGGTACGGAGGACGGAATGAAAATAAAAAAAAACTTAGGTTAAGTTCACTTTTTTCATTTTCAGCTTTAGAATGACAAGTTAGACAAATCGGAGGAAATAAAAAACCAAATAAATTCTTTATAAATGCCTCTTTCCTTCAGCTTCATTTTGACAATTTTCAGACGCGTAGGAGCAACGGTTATCGAGATATAGACGTTTAAAGATTGGCAACCTGACGAAAACGTAGGCCGTGCTAGTATTTCCTCACAACTTGCATCTTCGGCTCTGGCCTGTTTCTCTCACAGACATTTTGGAATAAGCAAACCTGCATGAGGTCGTGGCCCATTTAGTTGCCTCCAGAATGAGTGCCTTGTCACCAATTTTGGTTGAAATTTGTGGGCGCCAGCCGCGTTTTTGTAGACACATCAGAAATTCATGTTACGAAATGTACACTTTTCAACTTCATCCAGTCCCGAAAGGGTTAATAACTACCCGGAGATGCTACGTCGATAAGTATCTGTGGTAGAACCATCCATATCCATCAGAGAAAATCTCCAGTGATCCTCCGTACCACGGCTCAGTGCGAAGAAAGTGTCACTGCAGTCGCTGATATAATGCTATCGGATATTCTTCAGGCCACTTGCCTGGGAGAAGCGATGACGCAGTTTATGACGTCACAACCGAAATCCGTGCGTAAGAGAACCCTAGATTTCGGTGTCGTATGGATCTAAGACCTCTAGTCCCACCTGTCGCATAATGTCAACTGGTTCCTCTGGGAACATCCACGCGGTCTCGTGTTTTTGTCAAATTTTTCAATCTAGCGTACTTAGTGGCCTGTTCAAAGCCATGACTGAGATATACTGTTTCGGGATGGGGAAGCCAAACTTTACGGCTTATCTTACTGCGAAACAACAATGACTGGCACAAAAGGCATTATTTTCTTTCAGTCGCGTATGGTACTGGCGTTGACATACTCTAAGTACTCACCTATAAGATCCTAAAGGGCCTGTCACACTGAAGTAGTTCTCAGAACGTCAAGCCCCGTCCTAAAAAATCGTAAAACCGGCTAGAACGTGCAACCCTTGGCCAAATAATGCTTCGATGTTCTGGAGCACCCTTCCCGTCCAAGAAGTTCGTAAAAAGACTGTAAAAAGGGCCATGTCGATTTAGAGGAATCAGAGGAATCGGAGGAATCAGAGGAAAATTCAGTCTGCAGCCCATCAGTCACACACAATCACATGACTATCATGTACTAAATATATAAACATAGTCATTTAACTGTCTTATACGTCCACTCCGTTCGCACACAGTTTGAGCCCGTTCGGCAACATTTTCAAGAACGTACTGAGAACTATAGCTCAGTGTGATTGTGGCATTAGCCGGACAATACCCCAGTTCCAATACCGCCTCCTTGGGCAGACTTAAAGGAGATAGACGCCGAAGTTGTAAACAAGCTGGTTTGTTTACAAACATGGTCGGCAAACTAGTTTTATTCCTTCGTGAAGGTGGCAGCACCAGTGGCGCCCCGTGATCGTTAGACTAGTGCCCGGTCCAATGCAACTCACTCACGATATTCACGTCAGTACAAATCACCGACAATAGGTGGCAGCCCCGCAGGCGTCGCGTGGATAGAGAACCAGTGAGTGAGTGTTTACAACTTGGACGTCCAGCTCCTTTAAAATAGGCGTACACAATGGTCGGCCTTTCGCAACAGTTGACTGTGTTTTAAATGCTATTGGAAGGCAGCAAAGCCACAACAGTAGCAGTTGCGTAAATATGTTCTTAGTAGGTAATAAATTCTCGATGCGAGTGCTATAATTGATTCAAGATGGCGGCGTTTGATTCTTGACTGGGGTGTTTTTCAAAATTGGTCACCCAAGAAAATGGGGCAAAATTTAACTTTGAAATGATCACAAAGATTTGTGCCATTGATTTTCCTAAAATCAAATGTAGTATTTGATAATATAGACCTTTAACTATTAGTTTCTCCATCTGGGATGTACAGTGTGAAGGAGGGTATCAAAAAATATTAAGCTTACCACAAAATCTATCATTCCGTCTGACACCAAAACTACTTTCTGCTGTCAGACTTTAAAGGGTTAATAGATCAATTAGTTTTCAGTGCCATAATTTAGAGCGCCATGATACCTAGATCTGACATGAATATATTGTAGAGTTTCAAGAAACAGCCTTTCACCAGTAGACAAAAGAATGGTGAAAATTTTCTGGTGTCGGACGGAACACTTTTTGAAACACACCCACTGGCACGACCAGTTCCCTTTAAGAACGACAACGATCGCTTCTGTGATTGATTTCCGATTGTTCGTTCAGTAGACATATCGGCCGTTATCGGTAGAAAGAAGAAATCGTTCTTTGAATACTTATGGAATGAAAAATAGGTCATTATTTACAGCTGTCAACCATGTCTTGAAGTCGTCTCAGATAACGAACATAATGTTGTAGACATTCGGGTTGGACGCGTTCTCCATGCGGTTCAATATTTGTTGACTATTGACCTTTCCAACAAAGATGGCGGTCTAAAGCTGTATTTACACGAGCCGATTTTGTCGTACGATTGTGTCGGCCGACAGAGACGTACGACAAAACGCACCGTGTATACTAGACTTCCGAGACGATTTTTTTGTCGGTGCGACATCGCGTGCAGAAGTCGGGTGTTCTTTTTTCACCCGATATCGGCTGCTTGTCGTATGGACTGGGCCAATCAGGGAGCGAGATTAATAAAATAAAGCTAAAATAGAGCTAAAATAATTGTCTGAGAGGATGCGTTTGGTAGTGTTATATCATGCTTGGACAATGAATGGCCGCAACGTCATCTGGGAGAACTAGTAGTAGGCCACTATCTTTGTTGGAAAGGTCTATAGGTGCAAACTACTTTTTCTGATCGGGGTATTTTTATTTGTATTAAATTTTTCCGTCAGGGCCGATGCCATGGCATTATTGTCCCAGAGTTGTACGGAGGAGGCCATCTCAAGCTACTCATGTTCCTCACTTGGATGGGGTCTTTTACTTGCCCTTGTAAAGGCACAAGGTACAAGGTACCACGGATTAGTGTCCCTGCTGCGACAGACGTGAAGAACCAGGGATGATTAATCCCATATGGTCGGGCTGGATTCAAACCAGGTGTGAAAGGAAAGAATGTCCCCAGGAAAAACTGTCTCAGGAACAAAAGATCCTATTGTTACAATCTAATCTCTGGCGATTGGTTTCTATACCCATGCATCTTAAAGGAGCTGGACGTCCAAGTTATAAACACTCACTCACTGGTTCTCTATTCACGCGACGCCACCTATTGTCGGTGATATGTACTGACGTGAATATCGTGAGTGAGTTGCATCGGACCGGGAACCAGTCTAACGATCACGGGGCGCTACTGGTGCTGCCACCTGCACGAAGGAATAAAACTAGTTTGCCGACCATGTTTGTAAACAAACCAGCTTGTTTACAACTTCGGCGTCTAACTCCTTTAATACGTCATTCAATAATAGAAGTGGACACTTTTTACTGGGGGACACTCTTTACTGCTACACCGGGACCTGCCGCATGCTGAGCGGATGTGATAACCACTAGGCTATCAAGGCAATGGGTTATTCAAACGACTGCTCGAATAGGGATTACTTCCACATCTGACTGGCGCGAGGTTTTCGGCCGATATCTCCGCAACGCCTGGGTCAAATTTGACAAAACATACGTCGATTGACTTGTCTTTCTTGTCGGTATCTTTCTGTTATCTTCATTTTTCGCGTAAGGCCGACAAAACGGATCCCTTTCTCAAAACCCATTTCATTTTACCACGAAGTTCAGTGCAGTTTACACATGCGCGATGCATTGTGTCATTTCAAAATGGCCGCCATTTAGGCCGTAAACACGAACTGTGATTAGTGAAAGAACTTTTTTATGTCACGTTTTTAGGGAAAATGACAGGGATGATGGCTGTAGCGGCCAAAAAGACAAATCGATTGATGTATTAGTTTGTCAAATTTGACCCAGCCGTTGCGGAGATATCGGCCATAAACCTCGCGCCAATCGGATGTGGAATGAAGAGTAGGCTGCACGTCGAACAAATCTCAGCCTGTACCGCTGACAACCGGATTCTTCCCAACACGTCTTTGTTTTTGTTTCTATTAGCAACACTTCAGTTACTTACCTCTGATATAATTTCAAATTCTGACGAACAAACACAATACAATATTCACACGAGGACGTCAAATCTACTGCACAGTCGCATTTCTTGCGGAGTTACCCATGAATAATACACAGCAGACGTCGATAATGTCATCACTTATGCAAGGACTGCATTATATAAACCATGTTCTCACTGCTGTAATATGTCCATTACTTGTCTCATTTCAGGCTCTATTCGCGATACGTTTATTGGATTAAAAATATATTCTCACGACAGGCATTAGAGTGAAGCAGGTAAGTGAGACTGAGAAAAAACATGTTCAGATGGATAGAAAACATTTAACCCTTAAAACCTGACGTCCACTAGGGCGCGGACAAGACGCGGGATGCAAATTTAGTAAATCCACATTCATTCAGCAACTTCTCCGCATATTCTTGAAAGATTCCGTTCACTGTCTTTATCATTCCTAAGCATTTCCCGGCGTTTCTGCACTTTCGGGAGAGGGCAAAATGCCCGATAGTCATTGACGCGGAAAGAATGCCGAAATGACATAATCTGCTTCCGCAACCCTTCCTAATGTTGTCGGCACTCTAGTGGACGCCACCCATAAGGGGAGACTCCACTCATTGTAAACTTTTGAATTTTTATCAATCTATGGAGACTAATTGCCAAGAGTTGTTATGTCACTAGTGTCAATAGGCTGACGACCTTTGTAGTGAATGAGCTACTGTGATTGCCTAGGCCTATTGGTTGTTCCTTCATATATATGCATTGAACACTCATGACATCATGAGTGCTGTGCAGTACGTGGTCCCCTTGGGATCCAATTAAAATACTTAAAATGATGAGTTTCCTGATTTAAAAAAATATGACATGTCGCAGATATCAATGAATTTAAATGTATTAACGATATTTCAAAAATTCAAAATTTTAAAGAATGAGTGGAGTCTCCCTTTAAAGCATGACTGCATGCATTAAAGATAATGTATCACGACTTCATTGTTTACATTCAATGTTTGTAAACATGGATGTTTACATTATGTTATTTTGAACTTTTGGGACATGCCAACCCACCAAAATGAGTACTTTTGGAAACAACAGAATTTCTAGAGGGGCATGCCACCAACAAATTACTCATAAGACAAAGAAAGCCTGGACATAAACAAACAAAATGTAAATAAACAATGAATTTCGTGGCCCGCGAAAATACCCGTGATATATTATCTTTAAAGGGAGACATCCGAAAGATATTGCCCGGCGGGCACTAGTTGTTTTTGTTTTGATTTGCGCACAGCGCCGTCTGTTAATCAGCGGTGACACTACGCTATGGCACAGGCCCCTGGAGAGCTATCAGTCAGTTTAGAACACGCACCTTTCCAATCGGAAAAAGTATGAATACACAGTGTACATTTTGTACACGTGTCGTAGCCAATCAGAAAGTGTGTTACGGCGGCGTCGGTTAAACCTGTGATTATGGCTTGTGATTGGATATCTCGTCAAACAGCGCCGTCTATTGATTATCCGTCAGTTTTGGTGCCAATCATGCCAGTGTTTAGTGGGTCTATACCTATGGCCAACCTTGGAGGAATCCTCCAAGGGCCAACTAACACTGGGGACAGTGTAAGGGAAGTTGAGAACCAACCTCGTTCCCAGGGCTTAACGTAGGCTTGTTAAGCCCTGGCTTCAAAACAAAATACCTCGGCTGTGATTGGCTCGTGTACATGGTGTACAATGCATTGAATGTACATATCGGTCTGACGTCATTCCCAGGAAATGGATTAAAATATTGTTTATATCATTTTTTTTTTCATATCATAGCAAACATTATTCTTTATGATGACAGACATAAATGTTCATAATACAGTTTAATGAAAATGTATTTTTTTACAATCATTACTGTAACCGAGGTTGAAATAAGCGTTGGGGACGAGGTGCCATGAATCTTGGAAGTGAATCCAGGGTTTAACGACCGAAAGCCGAAAATGACCTCGTCCCAAGGCAAAAGCAGAATAAATTTCGAGTTAGAACGTGGGACGAGGTTGGTTGAGAACATATGATAAACCGTCATGATCAGGAGAATGCCGCTTTCACACCCGTCAATCTTCTTCAAGGGCGAAGAAAGTTTAAACAGACGCCAGTGACGTATCCGTTGTTGACATTACTGGTACTTGATTAATATTTGCCCGAATAGGACGCATATCCGCCGGGAGAGTGTTTTATTGTTCTCCTCAATTCGAGTTGACAGATTACGAGCAGGTAAGAAATTCGCAAGGAAAGTCACAATCAATACGGCACGCCAATCTATCTCAATCTATTTTGCTGTTAATTTGGATAAATTTAGCTATTGAAACACGGAAGAGAGAATGTGGTAGGTGACTAGGGTATTGTGTAGTGAAAGATGCTGACAGATGTTACTGCGAAGATTCGGTAACGAGATTCCAGGAGGATTAAAGTGCCACTGTCATTTGACTGTATGCATGAGGTATGCCTCAGTATCCCTCCCCTGGTGGCGGAATCAGGAACCGACGTAATATGACTGGTGTCCTGTCCAATCCATAACACACACACCTACTCTTCATTCCACATCCGATTGGCGCGAGGTTTATGGCCGATATCTAGTCCGCAACGGCAACGAATGGCGGCCATTTACGGCTGTAGGCAAAATGACAGCGTTGATGCCTGTAGCGACAAAAAAGACAAATAGATTGATTATGGTATGTCTAATTTGACCCAGAGGTTGCGGAGATATCGGCCAAAAACCCGTGCCAAGTTGTTTTGGAATGAAGAGTACAGTAGATTGATAATATCGTCATAGAACGGTCTTCGAATGATACGAACAAATTCAAATCAATCATTGTCCATCCCTACTACAGTTGGATTTCGCTTGCTATCATAAATGACAAGTTAGTTACACCAGTGTGTACGACATGCAGAATAAATCAAATATACCGTATTGCGCTGACAATAGAGGAATATATCGAATATGCTTGACTGCCGCCGGCTGAATTGTATAATGCACTACTGAGGGTACGGATAGCCGTTGTAGCAGGAGTGATAGTATGTTACAACGTTTTTTGCCCGCTTGGCCGCAAGGCCCAGCATGGCTTATGCTGTGGTTGGGGTCATAGCCCTTTTTACACAACGCAGAAATTTGGCCTGGATGAACCGGGCCGTGCTCGGCCCGGGTCAGGCCCGCCTCAGAATGACCGTTCCCACTGCACCAATATCTGATTCGCCCGCTCTCCTTTCTGTGGAGGTAGGAAATCTCCGTCATTTTCAATATGGCTGAGCCCATGAACATTCGCGGCAATGACGTATTGAGTTCAAAGCCGATAAATGAGCATGCACACTTCACTACAGGCG
>NMRB01003652.1:28464-43933 GCA_002633025.1 Notospermus geniculatus | reverse complement strand
TTACATTCCACTTGACTGACTGACCAACATCTGCAACTTTTCCCTTTTAAAATATCAAGAGAAAGTGCCTCTTTTTGCATTTTTCAGCAAAATAAATCCCACTCATACAGTCAAACGGACAACACCTCTAGGACAGCCCTCTTAGCCGGGAATCTTGTTGTCAGAACAGACAGTGATCAACAAAACCTGTGGTCTCCCAAGACCCTTGTTATATTGACAGTATGACGTAACTTCCTTTTACAAATAAAAGCCAATTCATGGTATTGATGAGGTTTTGCACTGAACAGACATGGGTTGAAGTCAGTGTCACTTCTCATTTGGTGCATAACGTGAGAACTGAACTGGAACTGCCTAGGCCTGCTCTTCAGAGTATAAAATCCTAAAGAGGGGCTGTCCCAGAGGTGTTTCCAGATGACTGTCTGAGTGGGATTTATTTTTGCTAAAAAATGCCAAAAAAGGCATTTTCTCGTGAGATTCTAAAAAGGATAAGTTGCAGATGTTGGTCAGTCAGGCAAGTTGAATGTAATGAAGAAAGAAAATTTGAAATCGGACAATTTTTCAAAAATTGTCAAAAAAGTGATTTTATAAAATGTCATTTTTCTCTTAATTAATTAAAATTGATTTTTATCAAAACACCATGGTTCTATGCCCAACATGTTGCTACAGACTGGGTGCAAATACCATTGCTGTAGCTCCAGTGGTTTTTGAGATATTTAGGATAACTTGCTGTCCTTTTACTTTCCTACAAGAGTGTACATGTACACTGGTGGACAGAAATATTAGGACAGTGGACAGTTTGAAGTTTGATGTAAGTTTTGATGTAAGTGCTAAGAATCAGAAGAAGATGAAATGTTTTGGCTTGAATAAAGTCTAGAACACATTTTTGATCATGTTTTAACTTTCATTTCTGCACTTCGAATGTGGATTGTTGTTAACTTCAAGTGATTTACACATGTCTTGTTATGACGTAACTGGTCAGACATGTTATGTAACATAAGTGTTTCATCAACCATGAGTAATTAAAAGCTTTATTGTTAAGGAAAAAAGGAAGAAAAACGAGTATTTGCTTGTAAATGCCTTTGATGAACAAGGGCGAGAATTGCCTGTGTCATTAACATCATTGCACAATTGCCACTGGTTATGTAATTCACTGAAATTGTAGAAAGGGAAAGAAGGACCGTTCCCACAATATATAAACACAAGTTGAGTTCATTACATTCATTAACAGGCAGAAACTTACATCAAACTTCAAATTACATGTTTTTGCAACTGTCCTAATATTTCTGTCCACCAGTGTACGCTGTGTCCTAGCTGATCATTTTGCAGAAAACGGAAGGCAATAAGCTTCCATAGCAGAACCGACTGTCGGTACAACAAATATCTGTCCCTCTCTAAGCTTGTCGATTGATTTATAGCCATTTCATTGGTTTCTCAATCCAGACAGCAGACGACGTGATCACTCAGACGGCAGTCATCAAATGATCTCAGTCGTTTGTGATGGTTCATTTGAAACCTGCCACATGTTGCGAAATCTTTTATGTCATTATTGCAAAGCTCGGGTTATGGTTGACTGATGCAAATATTCGTGGCATCAGGTGCAAAATATTTTTGACATCAGGTGAAAAATATTCTTATTGGGTGCAAAATACCGGTATTCTTGACATCGGTTGCCAAGTATTCTTGACACCTGTTGCAAACGTATTCTTGACTTCGGTTGCCAAATATTCTTGATTCATGTACCAAATATTCTTGACATCAGTTGCCAAATATTCTTGACACCAGTTGCTAAATATTCTCGACATCAGTTGCCAAATATTGATTCAGGTACCAAATATTCTTTACATCAATTGCCAAATAGAATTCTTGATTCAGGTTCCAAATATTCTTGACGTCAGTTGCCAAGTTATATTCTTGGCATCCGTTGCCAAACATTGCAGATGTCAGTTGCCAAATATTCTTGAATCAGGTGGAAAACATTCTTGACATCATGTGCAGATGTTCTTGACATCAGGTGCAGTCGTAATCTATGCGTATTGGAAGTAATTATTTTTGACAATACTACCAATTGATTCATCTTCACCCAATATCGGCTTTCATATCCATTCAGGTAGAACTGCAGTTACTTCTTCGCGCCATCACTTGATTCTCTTGTTAACAGAGACAGGGTGCAGGTGTTGCATGTTTCTTCGGGATAGCCTTTGATTTATCAAAGGCAAGTGGGACATAAAGACTTTAGTGGGCAGGGTGTGGGCGTCTTTTTTTCGACGTTCTCCGAAGTTTCGGTGGTAATTCGTGGGCAGTCGTCACAACAAGTTTAGTCATATTATTTTGGTATCTGCACATTCTTTTTCAACGTTACTTTTGCATCACTTCGATGCATGTTTTTCTTAGTAATGATCAAGAAAACAGTACACTTCCCACTGTAATTGTTTATTCTGAGAGATCAAAGGGGATCAATAGTCGATGGCATCAATCATTATTAATCATTGATGGTTATGAAATATTTGTGTTGCAAAACACTTTGATTCCATGCGTTCGTTTAGCAAACAATTCTGGAGTGTATTTGCATTATTCAAGCAGCAGTGTTTACCGAGAAATAAACTGTGAATCAAGAAAAAACTCAACATGATAACATGGTAGATTATACAGGGAATCCCAATCTTTTCCATGCTTGCTGTTCAATCTAACGAGCCCTGTACATTTCGTGGGCCACCACCTGAGTATGCATTTATAGCCAATTACCATACACGTAATACGTGAGGGGGCCTCAATAATATGGGGCCTGAAAAAGGGTTTGGTGATGACTTCCTGTGTCCCATCTTATTATAATGGACGGTAGCCATGTTGGAATTGTTATCAACCTGTTGACCTGTTATGTGCTATACCTTGCTATGTAATGACAGTACACAGTTCGGGTGGACCGGACTTTGTGCCCTATCTCCTCCTTAGTTGGAGCTTGAAGCCTACGAAGAGGGGCCTATGTGTACAGTACAATAGGAGGAGAGTGCTCTTACGGCATTTTGGTTTTAAATGAAGTGATTATTTGTATGAAAAAAAGATAAAATCTATAGTTCTCTAGTGTGGTGACCTGTGCCGCCATCTACAAGACAGACAGTCTCAGAATGCCAGTGAGCTACCAGTGGCTGGTAAACAGATACACAGTAGGGCTCATGTGAACATGTACCATGAATCTTGGTCATCTTGGAATAAGGCTGAATGAAAAGGTGAAATAAATTATAAACCAGACGTGGTGCTGCTGTTTAGGAAGTCAAAATTGCTCCTCACTGCTCATGGATTTGATGGTAAACGATTAACAAATTGATTCCTAGCCATGAAACTACCCCTCTCCAAGCACACTCATCAATAAAGCAACAGACCCTCTACCACAGGATATTTAAGGAAAAATACACTGCCTAAAATGTGTTCGGGTCAATATGCTAGTGACCCTAAAACACGGATTTCCTGAGACAGTGCCAATACAGGATTTACACGTTCGACCAATACATGTACATGTATAAACCCAGAAAACTAGATCATTTTATAACCTAATTTTTTTTTCAACAAGTGTAAATGGCCGAGAGCTGTCTGCATACAAGATTGAAGTTTTCACCTCCAAATTTTTATCATAGGTGTATCTAATGAGGGTACATTACATTTGTTTTTCTGGTACGTTCACCCAGGTGAGCACATGGTCCATGGTCCATTTCATTTTCATACAATCAAAACATCAGCAGGCCTTTCATTGAAATACCCTATCCTGTGTAAACCACCCCGTTATAAAAAGATCTTGGACGGAAGTTGTACAGATTGCGTTGCTGTAAACAAGGAGGACATGACGTTGGCTTTCTCCTTTGAATACAAAAGAAGCTGTTGGCTTGATTACGATTATCGGGGATACAGCCTGGTCAGACGTGTAATTGAATTCGTCTGACAATGACAGGAGTGACAAGACTTCGTTCAGACGAGTTGCTTTGCCCAAAGATAATCAGTTTTGCTAAAAACGACCTCCCGTTCCCTTTTTAAGCGAAGACAGTGGGAAGGTTCGTGCCTAAGTAGCCCCAACTATTGTCCTCGGGTGGTAATGACATGTTTGGTCACCCTGTACGTGATGATTCAGATATCAACCTTCTCTTCATCCTAAGGTTCCTGAAGCGAGATGTGATATGGTAACACAAGACAGTGTCACGTCAGTCGTAAAATCGAATATGACTTTTCCTCACCTCCTCTCTTTGTTAAGCTTCTTGTTTCCGTGTTAATTGTTTGTTGTTGACAGGTCTGCATTAGCGAGGTTTCGCAAATCTGACGAAACACGAAGTACGAAATTGGACTTCATTTCCATGACGTAATGTATTTTAGGAGATGGTTGGTACCACAAATATCGCCTGCTGCAAAATTCCATTCCACATAATGCATCGTGTTGAAATCGGCTAACCTCTTCCTACACTCTGCAGCAAGCAGCCAGATTCCGTGTTCAAAGCTTTGAGATTTTCTCGTGCGATCAATCAGAAGCCTCGTTTCTCCGGAGAAAAATATCAATGATGTCATTTTATCAAATTTTGATTGGTCAACGTCATTACCGGAAACACGTGGGAGTTGGATGTCAACAACATACCCGAGCTGCCGATGCAAGCTTTGCCGTGATTGGTTGCTATTTTTGGGACCGGGGAAATCAATTTTTCACACGGCACGTTGAACACGGAATGTGGTTTCCTTGCGTGAAGGTCAAGGGAGGAGAAGCCGAGTCTTTGCCTGAACTCAGTGAAGATGCAAAATTCAAGTTGCACCATAACCGTCTCTCGATCTTACATGATATGCTAAAAGACGCACTGGGGGCAGGGACATTTGTAGTAGCAACCATCTCCAGAAATACATCACATCCTAGAAATGAAGTTGAATTTCGGATTTCGTACTTCGTGTTCCGTCAGATTTGCGAAACCTCACTAATCCATTGCGCACTTCAACGTAGCACTCCTTGCGTTAAATTCCCAAACCAGCACTTTGAACATAAAGGCCCGTATTCAATAAGGGTGATCATCGCACGTTTAAGGGTGTTTTGGCCTAATCAGCGTACAAATTCTGCATTACACAGGTTAAAGGCGTAGAAAACTATTGTCTGATGTCTGTACGGTGGTTCACCAGAGGCGTTTATCCGCAGGATAATCACACGCGTCTAACTATCCTGCGTCTAAGTCAAAGGGCATGAAGGAAATGTTGAACGATCAGGAAGGCTTGTCTAGAATTTTTCCAACACTTTCTATTGTCCTCCCACACTAAGACGCAGGAATGTTAGACGCGTGTAATCATCGTGTGGGTAAAATGCCAGGGATCATGCAGCTTACAGAACGTAGAACAATAGTTTCTAGGCCTATAACCTGTGTAATGCAGAATTTGTACGCTGATTTAGCTAAACACCCTTATTGAATACGGCCCAAATTGTTTCCTTCCGAATGATTTATCTACCTGTCAAGAAACTTTAAAACCCATTCTATGTTGATTATTTCAAAATGAAAACGGGCATGCAGTCCGTTAATGGTATACCATCTAACCATCTTCTTGTTTGCAAACGATGGATTGAAACCACAAATACACAGTGGGGCCATGTGACAATTCTTGCTAATGCTACAGCTAAAAGACCTTGTCAACCTTGATTATGGCCTGTGTCGATTATTTGCCAGAAATTTGTGTGATAATTGGTTATTTCAATGTGAAATGATGGTGACTATCTATTCATTTAATGTGCCTTTGTTGGTGGAACTATAATTTCTCCAATAGTATATGGCTGTGGTGTAAAGCTACGGTCTCAAGTGGGTAAAATGTCCGCTAATTTTCATGCAGTCATGGGTTGTCATTGGAAAACCTTTTATTTGAAGGGTCGAAACAGCTGGTACTTTTAACCTGTGAGGCATAGTCGTCACGTTGTGTCCGTCGTCCATCGTCGTCTCGTCCTCCGTTAGCAGGGCACGTAACCTCTGGGGCTATTGATCTGAAACTTGGTGCATATACATGTATACCCCTAGGTCAGATGACCTATGACACCAAGTTTCGGTCCGAATCGATTCTTGGCAACCAAAAACCGAAAAAGTGCAATAACTCCTGATTAACTAATGACTGGATGATTTCAAAATTTTTATCATAGGTGTATCTAATGAGAATACATAACATATATAACGGAGTTTTGATTTGACTTACTTTTCAAGGTCACAGAGGTCAAAGATGCTAAGACATAAGGAAAGTCGTGTGCCAAGTTTGAGCGAATTTATTTCACGTGAACCTGAAAAATGAAAAATAATGTGTAAGTGAATGTTCACGGAACGACTGTGCCTATACTGTACATGTATAGTATGCGCAGTTAGGTAATTTTATTGTTGAATGTCCTACGAGCACATAAATACACGTTTTCATGATACACGCCCAAATCCTGATGGATAATCCCCTTGAGCAGAACATCATCTAAGCCAGGTAATGGTCCAATAATTTGTGAGAATCCCTTTCATGTTTACCTGAGGTAGTTCATCGATCCTCAAAGCTTTCAAGCTTCGATCCTCTCAGCCTTGGGTGTATTCTACTGCAGTCCATGATCTCGGTGGCCGCAGGCCATTAATCTCTATAATCATTGTTAATGAGTTATTATGAACACCTGCAGAGTGTACAGCTATGGTAGTTTTAGTGAGATTTGTTCACTTTCATAGAGCACACTGGATGCACCTGGAACTGGTATTTTGAAGACTCGAAGTGTTACCTTGTTTCCAGAAAGTCTACCATTTGTGGCTCACCCGTCACAAAGCAGGTGAACTATGACGTGGTGAGCGTCCATACTCGTCGTCGTCAACAAGGGTGGCACGTTTCCTTAGAAACCTGAAACTTCGTATACATGTACCTTTTGACAAAAACTATCGGCAGACTGAAACCTTTTATAATTATAAATGGGACCTAAATGGGTGTTCATTATCCATGTCAGCTAGGCAATCGGTGGCCTATGACCGAAATCTTGTAAAATTTGTAGTACAAGAAAAATCCTAAGTGTACCACGGGCATAAGGGAGCAAATGTTCTCATATTGTTGTTCCTTACCGACAGGTGTGCACAATGCCCCTGGCCATGTTTACGAATGATATCGGTGACGTGAGTCCTAAAAATAAACACTTGGGCTTGGGCTTGGCCTTTATAACTTTATATCTGTCGCATCCTTCTTTAAATATAGGCCTAATAGCTGACACCATTTCTTTGGTACAGCGAATCTCACCATCCAGCTTTGAGGAATAAGCCCACAAGGGACTGATAATATGCGAACCGTTCCATTGGTAAGCGTCGTCGTATTAAAATCTTTTTAATAACCCTGCGAACCGTTGGCATATTCGTTTCTGTTTGCGTTTTCGGTGGCGTTATTTGAGTTGTCGCTGTGGAGGCTGGCAGCAAACATCACAAAAATGTGAACGTAGTTCATTCGTCAAATTTCTGTTGACCTAGTGTGTGCTTTTGGTGAAGAGGGATAGGACAGCACCGGGACAGTGTACTAATGTGTGAAGAATTTATACAGCGTTGTGGGTACTGCGGTGATGAATTTCATCATTACCGCAGTGTCCCAGGAAATTGTTCTTGGGACAGCTGATTTGTGTCGGCACATCGAAGCAGTTCGGAGTGAACTGTAGAATAGTGAGGTTTCGCAAATCTGACGAAACACGAAGTACGAAATACGAAATTGGAGTTCATTTCCATGAGGTAATGTATTTAATCAGGAGATGATTGCTACCACAAACCTGCTGCAACAGCGTCTTTTAGCGTATGACGTTAGACCAATAGAGTAATACGGTGTATAAGCCTATTAAACTTTGAAATTTATCTTTCATTTCCACTTCGTGGCTACATGTACGAAAAGGAAATGGAAAAATTCAAGGTGCACCATAACTCTCTGGGTCTTACATGATACGCTAAAAACACACTGGTAGCAGGCAATATTCGTGGTAGCAACCATCTCCAGAAATATATTATGTCTTGGAAGTGAAGTTGAATTTCGTTTTTCGTACTTCGTGTTTCGTCAGATTTGCGAAACCTCACTATTACCGCAGTGTCCCAGGAAATTGTTCTTGGGACAGCTTACTCGTATCGGCACTTCGAAGCAGTTCGGAGTATATGATGTCTGTACATGTCATTGCCATGAAATAAGGAAGTGTTTTACACCACCATAAGCCCTAACCATAAATCGCTTTTTATTGCGAATCTTTTTCCAATACAATATCGTTGGACGTTGTGACGACGATGGATTACCACTGACAGCAATAGTTATAATTACAACGATTCCACCGTTAGATTTGCACCCAAGTAATTTTTTCTCTGAAGCAAATTATTACGATAGAATATCATTAATAACTTGTTAGGAAAGTTATAAGGATATTACTTTTCCAATGATAAACTGCACCACCGAATGATAAAGCTAGAGTGCTGCACGCTTGTTCTTACTTTATTTTATAAAAGTCAGGGCATTTCTCTTTCAAGTGGTATAAATTTCAGTTTGCTCGTTCGTTTACATGCAGGTGGTTTCAACGTGACAACATTTCAAAGGGACATTATTTTATATTTGCCGCACGTTGCTTAAAAATATTGCATGTATTGAGTATTTTTTGTCAGAAATTGTGTGCAACATATCGTCGAGAGGTAACATGTACCTTAAGCCGTTTTTCCACGAAATGAATAATTAAATTCTAGCTAGCACATGCACCTTTTTCTGTCGATGTAATTATTACTTCAGGAATAAAGTTACGATAGTAAACACTGTCATAAAGTCGTCTCCTAATTTCGCAAATTTTCGAACCCAAACGGGGTCTTCCTCAGGCACTTTCTAGTAGGGATGCCAGAAGTGAATGAGCTGGATCCTATTTGGGGTCGAAAATTTGCGAAATTTGGAGACGACCTTATGTTTACTGTCATTTTGTGTGTAGTTTTTTGTGCTCTATGTTGGATATATGAATAAAGTTACTTAATATATCGATATATATAATGAGGGGTGCACCCCCCCCCAAAATGAAGTTATTCATCGGATCAGCTATCGGTGCCTAAATATTTGACAATTCGAAAATTAGGATAGGCAAACTGCTTCTAAACCATTTAGTGTGAATTGTACTGATATTTGAACTTCAAAGCACACGACTTCGACCTAAATCAAGATCCAATATGTAGTTGTATCGCTGTTTGTTATCATTATTTGCAGAAACTGAATCGATGTATTTACCCCCCTCTTACCCTGGAAATGAACGTCAACAAAACCTGCAGGGGTTTAATCTTCAACAATCAATTGCCATTTGAAATCGGCAAAATAATACGCTGGTAATTGGATTTAGTTTGCTATGAGGAAGAACCAATCACTGTAAAACTGATAAGTTCATCAAATATTTGCTAACAATAGGCAATTCTATTGCAAAATAATGGATTACCCTCGGGTGCCCCCTCGGTACTAGGAGGCGAGAAAAGTCTTGTGTTGCAAATGTCACCATGGCGTTCGATGATATTGAAAACCTTTGGATGTTGTTTTACGTGACATTTCTCTTGTCTCTTGTCTACTCTCCGAATTTGATATCATGATATTACCCCTACCATCAAAGTGGTGCAGTGGAACATAGCCGGTTGTCTCAGCGAGGCTGTGGGTTGGACCCCTCCGTGTAAGAAAGTAGCCCCGTTTACACTGAGGAAAAATAACCATGCTCGGACCGGTCCGAGCACGGATCGCCAAAAAATATCAAGTGTAAACGGGACAAGCGTGCCAGGAACGGTTCCAAACCGAACCGTGCCGAGACCACCAGTTGGGCTGAAAGGGTAAATGTCGTCCTGGGTATATACAAAGATTACCCAGGATCTCAATCTTTACTAAAACAATACCCTGGGTGTAGTTTCGGTAGCTGAACATCACCCAGCATCCGCAATCGGTGCCTAGGAACGAGTCCTATTTAGAAATCCCGTGGAATCTCGTGGTCTCGCGCCGCGGTACTTGAGTATAGCTGTTCTTGATATTCTTCAGGCTGTCGCGTGACCACGGGCGAGACAACTTTGAATCCTGGTGTCGTACCACGATGCTGGGTGATGTTCGGCTGCCGAAACTACACCCAGGGTATTGTTTTAGTGAAGATTGAGATCCTGGGTAATCTTTGTATATACCCAGGACGACATTTACCCTTTCAGCCCCAGTTGGAGGTGGTCTCGAACCGGTCCGTACATTCGCCTTTACGTGACCAGTGTAAACGGGGCTTAGACAGGGCAACTCGCTTTTGTCAGCGCACAGTTTTCCTCCAGTGACCCCGATGTTCCAGCCTACAAACTGTCCACCGTTGTGTATCGACTGAGACAATACTGCGATGGTTATTGGTACACACTTTACCCTGTCAACCAATGGTAATCGGTGAGGATCAGGGCTGATATTCATAAAACCTTGCTAGCTTAGTTGGTTGCTAGTTGTGTACATTGCCCTGTACAAATTTGACACTTTAGCAAGCAGCTAAGTCCAGCAAGGTTTTATGAATATGGGCCCTGTATGATGGTCATCGTTCTACCAAGTACACTGCATTACGAATGCCCAGAAGGCTCATTCGGCCTCTTCAATCTTCAAGCTCGAACCCAGTGAACTTTATTTAATCTTCAAGCTTGAACCCGAACTTCATCCTCCAAGCTTGAACCGTCCCCCGCCCCGCTTCACCATCATGCTTCAAACTTCAAGCTTGAATTCGGAATCGTCTTGTTCTCTCGGTGGCAATCCGATAGCAACCAAAGGGCCGAAACTTCAACAAACGTGTAACATTACCTGAAAACATCTGTTTCCTTTACAAACACCTTTGATGATGTTTTCTCTAAGCGTATGACACATAAGTTAATCTTAGCCGATCATGCACATGAAACCTAGTGACAATATAAAGAAATACGAAGAAACGACTTTTTCAATGGTTCCACGAACAACTTGGGTGACACCAGGGATATTCTAGGTGACACGGAAACCTCCACTTTTGAAACCTGATGTCATAGCTCACGAGAAAAAGACAATAGATAATCTCCTACTCAGTGTTCTTTCAAGTGACTAGATAGCAATACTATTGACATCTGTGCTATGTATAATACTATTTTTAACTATTCCTCGGTATTGTATTGCTCGAATCAACATTGCTTGGAAGTTACGATGAGGCAATTCTTACGAAAATCAGATTGTTTCTAGCTGCATAAGTACCTTACAAACAACCGTGGAGCAAATAATCCGAGATATGATGAGCCGTTGTGTTTGTTTTCGACTTGTGTTCACTGATACCTACGTAAATAATGACGTTTTACGGGGAGTATGACTCCATTGTGTTTGAAGAGTAGTCCTGATTGCCGATTGGTTATCAAATCCGCTTTGCAAACGGGAGATCTCGGGTTCAGATCCAGCCTGGGATTAATCAATATCAACCATATGAAATTACATGCCATCCCTTACGTAACTCGTATGGGACAGAAAACCGTGGTGTCTTGTACCTTGCACCTTTGTAAGGGAAATACCCCGTCAAAGTGAAGAAAATGAGTACATGTAGCTTGAGATGGCCTATTCCGTGCTTTGGTTTTTTGGTTCACCCGTGATGGAAATATCAAGAAAAATACAATACGTGTACTCCATTGTGTTCTGGGAGTGGCAAAACCCTTGGGGCAAAACGTGTTGCTCCGAAGGTTGATCTTTACCGATTCGTTCTTTCTGAAGAGACGAGATATCAGACCATCTTTTCTGAGTCCTATGAGGGTTATACTGCATGGCATTTCCTGAAATAGACCGTTTATTTCTTACACCCTCCCCTCCCATCTCCTTTAAAGAAGACAAAAACGTAATGTCACGTTCCTCACGAGGAAAAGCTACATTTAATCTTGTTTTATTTTGGCCCAAAGAACCAATCGCCTTCCTACCATGGCCTTTTGAAGTAGAAGATCATGTGAAATTTTTAGCTCACCTGTGGCGCGCTCTTACGATGGTGCGTGGTGCAGTGTCCGTCGTTGTCTGTCACCAGGGCACGTTTTGTAACCGCTGGGGCTATTGATCTCAAACTTGGTACATATATACCCCTAGGTCATATGACCTATGACACCAAGTTTCGGTCCGATTCGATTCTTCGCCTGGTGGCCAAAACACAAAACACAAAAAGTGCAATAACTCCTGAACTAATGACTGGATCATCTCCAAATTTTTATCATAGGTGTATCTAAAGAGGATACATGACATATCTAACGGGGTTTTGGTTTGACCTACTTTTCAAGGTCACATAGGTGAATGCTCAAACTTTTGTCATCTGGTGGCACGTTTCGCGGATATTTACCTAATACCTTCTAACTTAGTGTGATCAGGTGTCTGGGTACCATCTGTACCTGGAACTCAAGACTTGCCTGGGAAGATTTCGATTTAACATTTGTCATTTGTTCTTCTGGTACATTCACCCGGGTGAGCACATTGTCCATGGACCATTTCAGGTTACTTGCTTGCGCAAGGATTTCTATGATCTAGTAGTAGTGGAGGCGAACACCACGGGTATGATCGATTGGAGTCCAATCTGTTTGCTAGTCCTTTTTTCACACCTCTCTGTAACGGGCTTCTCCGACATCTCTATCCCCGCGGCGATATTGATCAACGTGAGTTTTATATGCCCCATGGCGCCTGGCAACCCTTTGATTCCGATTCACCGAATTATTACAGTTCGGCGCAACCCAAGCTGCAATCTAGTCACTGAACTCATTTCTCGAATGCTTGTTCACGACCAGACACATTACCCATTCGTTTATTTCCAAAAACAGTAACCCATCCACCGCGATATAACAGAATAAAGCACAATCGCTGTCAAGATTTGTGGTCGTGTAATGGTTTCGTATAAGATTATTCATTCCTTGCTGTGTTTGTTGTAATCTAAATGATAAATGAATCCGTTTGTTTTCCTTTATACATTCTCTGCAATAACGCGATTGGCTGAGGCTGGAGTGAATAATTCCTTTTTCGGGAGCGTTTAATATGTAGTCATGTCCCCCGGGTGCCCCATTTACACAAAGGAGATTGTGGTCTCTAAACATGTCTTGTTCTACGAAGCACTTGGCCGTCTATTATCTTATCTAGTATCGGCCCTTAAAACAGTCGCAGACACCAGATGGTTGGGCTCGGCGTCGTCCGATTTCCAAAGATGCGCCAAATATGGAAGTACATGTATCATGAAGATACATGTACTTCCATGGTTTAAATTACTCCTTTTTAGGTGTCTGCCCATTTCGCCTCATCTGAATTCGCCGTCTCTCATTTTGCCATTTCATATTTTGCCTTTTCTCAATTCGCCTTCACCTAACTTGCCTTCTTTCTTCTATTCTGCCTTTGTCTTAACTGGCCTTACTCCCAATTCACCTTTATCTCATCTCGCCTCATCCTAAATCGCCTTCTGTTATTTCGCCCTTGTTCTGTTCTGCCTTTGTATTATTTTCCCTTTTCTCCTTTTACATTTTCTTGATTAGCCTTTGTTTCATTTCACCTTCTTCCCAATTTGCCTTTTGTCATTTTGCCATGATTTCCCATCGTGCCTTTTCTCAATCTGCCTTCACTTATCTTGTTTTCGTTTTATTCTGCCTTGGCGGTAGATATAAATAGGCCTACTGCTGTCTTTGTCTTTGTCCCCACGGCTTTCTGTGAACGTGGAGCAACATCACACCCACGACAAGCAGGTCGCTCTCCTTCCCATCTTACACATAAGTGAGCTGATCAAAATCCGAGTGATGACTTGGTCCAATACTGGTTACAATGCAGCCAAGCATCTTTTAGAGGGATCACAAGTCGGATTGCTCACATACTCCCATGAGACCACATGATGTCAATGGAAGTAATTTCGAGCACCGCGGACGTGGGAAGAACAACAACGGCCGAGCCTCTCGTCACCTTGTTTGTGCCAGTCATCTGACTCCTAAACCTGCCCCTCAGTGGCAGACACCGAGCTTTAACGGCCAGGATTATCCCCGCATGACCGCGGCGTCATCTTACACCACTCTGATGTGTCGCTTGCAAATTAGTTATTAGGCTTTCCTTTGTTCTTGCGGTGACAAAGGTAATAGGAAGCCAAAGCAATTAACAAGGGAAAGACGGGTGCGAACGGGTTACTTTGTTTTTTTACTCCGTACCATTTGCCAGACACAGACATCTCGTTATTGCTTACCGCAGATGAGGGCGCCGGCGTAATCTCCTTGCACAATATCACATTACGCATTTTCCAATTAAAGGCAAAAAAAAACAGGGCCCAGCTCATACTTCTACGAATTTGAATAGAATAAAACTTGTTCCTTCGCACAGTGCAGCAAAGGTAATTACCACGTGATAATGTTCTGTTCCATCAGTAAAAAAGTGGTTTTCCCTTACACAAAGTACATCGAAAATTTTCTGTGTATATGTTATACCGGAATGAACACTGAAAATCGGTGTTCAGTACATTGTAATAAGAACCGAAAATTTGCGTTACAAGGGGAATGGCAGTTGTTTTACTGTGAACGACAAGATAAAGCCCTGTCCAACCAGCAAGGGTCAATAGAGAATAACTTCGTGTAAGAAGCATTTATTTGGCGTAGGATGTATGTGGAAAAAAAACATAAATAAACAGGAAATATCAGGGCTTTGTTGCACATCGCAATGTTTCTTTTGAGATTCCGCGAAATCTGTGAAGGTACCGCTGTCCACGGATGATTTATTAAGACCACACACTGCCCCATCACATGTGCATCTATTTCATATAAAGTACATGTACATGTATATAAAAATACCGCTGGTACGTCTAGATTGCCGGTATGTTGTCGATAATTATTCGTTCGTCCCTTATGTTGTCACATACGGTACGTAACTTTAACAGGCAAGGGACACGATTATGATTCCCTGCTGGTAAATTTGGCGTCATCTGTGACCAATTGTTCTTTCGACACGGGCATAAAATCATGTGAACGATAAAAATTATGATCAGTCTGATAGGTAAAGGTAGGCCTATAATGTATCAGTCCATTAATTTTTTTCCACAGCCTAGACAGTGACGCTTATACTGTCAATATACAGGGGACCGATTCTTTCTGTGCAGAACGATTTCTCCCAATTGTTTGGGATTCTGTTTAAAAATGACTTCGAATTTACTTCGGGACGTGACAATGAAAACCTATAACACTGACCCGTCGAAGGAAGAGAGATGCAAGATACTTGACGGGAAACACTGCAAGGTAGGCCTTGTCTACAGAAGGGAAAAGTATCTGTGGTAGTGACATTCTTATGTGACGTCGCTGCAACAGCCTACCAGCGATTGTGCCCAGGGGGCAAAGGGCAAAAAGGGGGGACCAGCTGCCGTAAAGCAACCCCCTGGTAATGTGTTCAGGGAACTCCCATTTCTCTCACACCCGGTATTGTCTTATTTGAAACCATAAAATTGGGTTACCAATACCCGATATCAGCGCTGTCAACATACTGTTCACCCCCC
>NMRB01003652.1:13686-28456 GCA_002633025.1 Notospermus geniculatus | reverse complement strand
CCCCCCGTTCGTTGGTTCCTACTCTGTGATAATATTGTTGCTCCACGCCCACAGCACGCGTTTCTGAATTTGAGCATTTCATCAGGGCTAGATTACTACATCTTTGTAAAGGTCCGTTGATACCTCGCATGCTAAACCACAAATTGACATTTTTTTACATCGAATGCGTGAAATAATGTAGGCTATTTCCAGTGTGATCCATCTGCATTTTTACGGGACTTAGATCTGAAAAAAATATGGAAATATTTTCTGACGTCGCATAATTTTGAATTTGCACTCAATAGACACAACTTGCATAGGAGCCGCGCAATTTCCACCACATTTGACCAACTGCGATCTATGATTTTTATCAACCTGTTTCATTAGCAGCTACACCATCCTACCATTCAAGGGCAAACTGTCGATCTCTGTAAGCATTATACAGTAAAATGGAACCATATCGCCAACTGATGAAATGGAATATTCAGGCGGAAACCGATTCTTTTAATTTCCCCTCTGTAATTAACTTGCCTCGTTTTCCAAACATGGCTGCCTCGCTGGTGTTTATTTCAAACAACCTGAGTGGACCGTGGACAGGCTCGCCGTATGTTCACTCCTAGCATTTTGATAGAATGGTAGATTGGTATATCGTCAGCTTCAACACCTGGGGCCTGTTTCATATAGCTTTATGCTAATGGTACCACTAACTCAATGCATTTTCTATTTGGTTAAAGGTACCATTAGCTTAAATTCACCTTATGAAACAGGCCCCTAGTCATGACAAACCATAGAACTGAAGGAAATTGAACACGAAAAAAAATGAGAGATGACACTGGTATTTTACGTCAACAAGGGGGAGATGAAAAATAGAAAATATAATTTGTCTGGCTTCTCTACTTTTGTACATCACAAAGGTGAGCTAGGATATTTCCAGTCTATCAGGTGCAAGACCGACAAAACATGGCAGTAAGTACCACGGGGTTGACAAATTATGCCACTCACGTAACAATTTTGCCAAATATGGTTCATTTCAGAATTGGTATATTTTTCAGTAAATGTTTCTGATTGCTTCATTTCCCATCTATGACCAAATGACTTGAGAACCATTTGTAACGTATTGGGTTGAAATCTGTCAGGACATTTTCACCATAGTCACCATAGTATTTCTGTTGTACCTACTAGCAAAAATAGATAAGACCTATTTTTGCTACTATAGCAACCCCGCATTGTAGCTTATGTATTTCACCACTTTTATACATGCGAAACTGTAAGATTGCCCCCTGTAAAAAGTGTCCACTTCTGTTTTTCATTCGGATTTAAAATGCACGGCTATAGAAAGCAATTGCCAGATATCAGATTTGAACAATAGGATCTACCTGGACAGGTTTTCCTCGGGCTTGCCAAGCTCTCACACCTGTAGAACAACGTTGTGCTGTGATTTGGACAGTCCACACAACTTTTCCGTTGGACTAGCGAGCTCAGTGTCCATTCCTTGACGAAATGACCTGTTGACTTGTTAATCAAACTCTTGGCAAAACTTTTTTACCTTCTTATTATAATGGACGGTAGCCATGTTGGATATGTTATTAACCTGAGTTGATCTGTTATCTGCTATACCTTGCTATGTAATGATTGTACACAGTTCGGGTGGACCGGATTTTGTGCCCTATCTCCTCCTCAGTTAGGGCTTGAAGCCTATGAAGAGCCGCCTATGTGTACAGTACAATAGGAGGAGAGTGCCCTTACGGCATTTTGGTTTTAAATGAAGTGATTCTTTGTATGAAAAAGAGATAAAATCAGTATTGTGGTGACCTGTGCTGCCATCTACAAGACAGACAGTCTCACTAACGCCAGTGACCTACGAGTGGCTGGTAAACAGATACACAGGACTCATGTAAACCATGAATCTGGGTCATCTCGGCATTAGGGTGATTGAAGAGGTGTAATAAACCAGACGTGATGTTGCTGTTTAGGAAGTCTAAACTGCTCCTCACTGCTCATGGATTTGACGGTAAACGATTAACAAATGGATTCCTAGCAATGAAACTAGGCCCTACCCCTCTCCAATAAAGCAACAGTCCCTCTACCACAGGATATTCAAGGACAAACACCCTCAAAATGTGGTCGCCACGGGTCAATATGCTAGTATCCACAAAGCATCCGAAGCACTAAACCGTATTGTGTTTAGTGTCTTTTTCCACCGTATCGCTAAATCGCATTACACAATGAGCAGTACGTCAAGCTTACAAATCCTTTGGCGGTGACGGAGGCGATCATAATATGATTAATCGTACATCTCAGCGGTATATGACCGCCCAGGGTTCTACCAGGCGAGCACTTTAACATGGATATTTCATCTAAGTCATTAATAAAATCGGGTTTGTTCTCGTTTATTAGATCTTCGCCAATATCGTAATGCGATTTTTACCTCAGTTTTCGAGTTGTATTCCCAAAGTACGATGTGTGAACATGAAAGTTCACTCTGTTGCCATTGGTTACTCGACCATGATGAACCCCTTGACAAACACTAGGACCCTGATTTCAAGTTTTGAGAAGAAAACGGTGTGATTTAGATATAAAAAGTCTGATTGATGATCGACTTTGACCATAATACTTTTTTTCATTAAGCCGCTCTGTATTGAATTTTACGGTATTAAGCCCCTCTGATTTGAATTTTACGGTATTTTCAAAGTGCTAGGAGAGTGCAGACAGAGGTCCCCTAGCCTCTTGAAGGTCCCGAAAATGCTTGCCTGATGCGTACGTCAAAGAATCAAACCCTCAAACAAACACTGAAAAAGACTGAAACACGAGTCGAGGGCTAGGACGGCTCTCATGAACGTATGACTTCAACCACTTTTTCGTATTCTTGAAGATCAAATGCCAAGAAAGGACTCTTGTTTTTTTTCAGCTAAACTTAAGAACACCAGGTTCATTTTGTTGTGACGTACAGTACATGTACACGCAACCAGCGTAATCTGTACCACCGAGCTTGTGGCGGATGTCGTCTTCGATATCGTCAATTACGATACCCCAATAATTATATAATCACGTCTGAAACGAGGCGCACGTTAATGTTTTTCTCTCCCTGTATTTTTCAGCCCCAAGATGACGAGAAGAGCTTGTGTGCTAGTGAACTATCGGGCGATTACAGCCTGGACAACCCTTCCTACGGCTCCATCATTCTGCAGATTCAAGAGGCGAACAGTGAGGCGGATGGAACGTGCGAGTTTATATGGAAGGCCTTTGAGATTATAGGAAATACCCGTAAGTTTAAGCCGGCGGGGGGTCAAGGGCTTAAGATAAGAGGAGTATTTGCTTAAAATATTCCTTGAAATCTCAAAATTCTCCTCCATTCCAGAACTGAAAGGTGTGAAATACTCCTTGAGATTTATCAGTTTGGAATACTTAATGGGATACTCCTTTGGAAAGAGAAAATACTCTTTAATTCTGAATAGAAGAGTATGAGACCCTTTACCCTCCAAAATTATCTAAAGCCCTGAGGTCGGCATATGAACAGCTAAGGGGGTAAGAAATAAAAGTGGAAAATAAGAAGTGGGAAATTTTGGAATTTTTCAATTTCTCAAAGAAAAATTTTTCCCATTTTGAGAAATTTTCTTAAAATGACATGACATTTTGTCTGATTTTTCGGGCGATATTTCTCAAAATGGGAAAAAATTCTCCCAATTTGGGAAATTGAAAAACTCGGACGCTCAAAATGCCAAAATATCCCACTTCTTATATTTTCCACTTTTATTTCTTACTCCCTTCGCTGCAGTCTCACGAGGACACCTGAAAATGCTTTTGAAGTGTGTGCCCCATCACCCTTCATCTTTTGTTCCGAAGTCATAGAATCTAATGCCTCTTGATATAGAATGCCTTGAAACAATACTACGGATTGAGCGGCACCAATCAATTGGACCTTAAACGTGGGCCGAACAGTTCTGACGGGCATCAGGAGGAGGGAGCATTAGGTTCTATCAGCCCCCTCGATGTTTTGGATACTTTGTTTATCATCAAGGCGCCGAAGTTGATTATTCTGTCAGTTTTATGGTAGTGCACCATGCTGCGTCCCTTGCTGACCGCCGTACGAGCATTGTTTTGCTTCGGGCTGGAACAACATGAACGTTTGGTCAAGTTTGTTGCTTGGAACCTCTAATGAATAAAACAATATCACTAACGACATTTCCTCTTTGAATAAAGAAACCATGTTGTGCGTCATTCGCCCCGACCGTTTCGTAAGAGTTGAATGACAGAACATGGAAAAGGGGCTGTTCATTTTCGTCAATTGAGGAATTTGAGTTGTGATCCTTGAGAAAATGGAGAAAGCTATGAAGCTGCAAATTGCAGCGATTATTCTGTAACAGCAAAACAAATAATCCCTTCAATTTGTAAGTGCACAGCTTTTTCCATTTCCCCAAGGATCACAACTCAAGATTCCTCAAGTGACGAAAATGAACAGCTCCTTTCTGAATTACATGTATCTAAATGTCATTCAAGGACCACAGAATCCGATTCATAAACGTCACTATAAAATGCAAAAATCTTATCGAGACTGGGTGCCATCTGCACGCCGCTACCAGACATCCCGCATTCTGGTTGGATAAAAGCACTGCACGTTACCATGGCGGCTACTATGTTCGGACTGTTCCTGGTCGAGTCGCTTCCGTTTAGGTCTCTAAAGATTGATATGCTAAAACATTTGCTAATCCAGGTCGGGTCTGTGATTGATATGTCAACCGTTGTCAACGTGAGACTATTAGTTGATTGCACGCAGCTAACAGCGTGATAATGTGATTAGAAGCAAGTAATAGCGGGATTATGCGATAAAACGGATCAGACGCACAAGATGTCAATTGTTGACAATTTATAATGGATATCAACGTAATCCGATTAATGTCAAAATAGTATATTGTCGCATGCAAGGTAAAGTGCATTCCGACGGGAAAAATGCTACTGGAACTTAAGAGCTGTTCATATTAAGTACTTTGCATCGTTTTCAAGCTTGATGCAGTTTTTTTTCTTCATGAATCCATTGTATCTGTATTATGCTTCCGATTGAGTGAAAGAATGTACATGTACATGGACATGTAATGTACTATAAAATCGGCATTAAAACATATGAGTGATGGTAGCACGGATACGGGAATCTAAGAAACACACCACTAATTTCCGTGAGGAATGTCTGTGAGCTAAAACCTTAATTATGTGTGCTGCATATATACCCAAAGAAATTTTCAAAATATTTTGGATCAAACCAGAAGGTTATCTATATCCATATTTCATGATTTTTTGTAAAAAGAATTTAAAAAAGCACTAGTAAGTATTTCAAATTGATTATTTTGACTCGTGCTGCCAACTATAGGCCTACTTAGACCCCAAAGATCCTGGTCTAACAACCGAAGCTGATCAACTGATCGACGCACTCTCGCCCCAGGCAATGCCCACGTAGCATTGCACCATGTAATGGAATACATCAATGACCTAGGAAATTGGCCAACGTGTACTTGCAGTAATAAATACGTGATTTACTGTGACCTGCAAAGTGCCATGTGATGAAAGTATAATCGTTATTCAGAGAACGTAATGGTCATTCGATTCAGGTATTTCACTGGCTGCTATTGTGTGCTCCTTTCTTTGCTCCTCTCGCTCCTTTCGGTGCTCCTTTTTGTGCTCTTCTGGCTCCTTTCGGTGCTCCTTTCTGTGCTCTTCTCGTTCCTTTTGGTGCTCCTTTCTGCGCTCTTCTCTCTCCTTTCGGTGCTCTTTTCTGTGCTCTTCTCGCTCCTTTCGGTGCTCTTTTCTGTGCTTGGTGCGAGGTAGGAGCGCCTTCTATTGTAACAATGCGATTCACAAGTCTCTTTTTCCTCCATTTTCAGTTTTAATAACGGTGCTGTTAGGTGTATTCATGGCATTACCTGTCGCCATGATCTCGGTGGGTAAGTTCGCTGCAGAGATTATTCTCACTGCTAAGTTACATGTACATGTAAATGTGTAAGTATGTGTCAGTGTCAGATTCTCAAGCCAACCGATCGGTGTAATGAGTAAATGTACATGTACATCAAAATGCCTAAATATGAGGAAACTTCTGTAGGGCCCCTTTAAGCCTACTTGTGAGAGAGGGATCACACCTCTCATGTATCAGGGAAGACAATACTTTATGTATTCCTTTACACTCTGCAGACACACCCGTAAATAAAATGGTGAAGTGACCCCTACAAGTAGCTTTCAGCGTGCAACTGATAAACCGTACATTACTGCATCTAGGCTACATGTATCTCCTGTCATGAATATAACACAACAAATCCATTAACACTACAGTCGGTACAAGAAGTGTTTCCCCTTAAGAATGGCGTAGTTTACATTACACTGCAGTCATCCATTATTGTTCTCACCTTTTTATGGTAAAATATAATGGGACTTGGACTCGGGGAAATGCAATAAAGCGGCAGTGGAGACCATAACCCTAAAAATATTTGGTAGTTTGTACATTTCTTGAATGTGATAGATCACAACCTTGACGTCTGCCATATCCGGATCAGTTATTGCAGATCATCCTTTTTTCAAATCTGAATAATAGAACTACAGCACACACCCAGTTTCATAATTCTTGTTATTCTACGCCAAACGAAAAAAATAGTTAAAGGTAATGTATCATGACTTCTTTGTTTACATTCAATGTTTGTAAACATGGATGTTTAGCCTACATTATGTTATTTTGGACTTTTGGAACAAGGCAAACTCACAAAATTGAACACGTTCGGTGTCAAAAGAATTTCTAGAGGGGCATGCCACCAACAAATGACTCATAAGAAAAAGAAAGACTGGACACAAACAAACAAAATGTAAGTAAACAATGATTTTCGTGGCCCGCGAAAATACACGTGATACGTTATCTTTAAGGTGGCGAAGGCCCAGAAAAAGCCTAATCGTTCATTATGTGATAAAAGCACCAAATTTGACATACATGTAGTTTGACCAAACATTCCATTTAGGCCGCGGGAACTCCGACGAAATCGCCACCTGATGACTGCCATCTTGGATTCCAATATGGCCGCCTTTTCCGTACACCTATCTATATAATATTCGGGCATTTTGTTTTTTAGGTGTGAAATATCTACACGAGTGCCCACGGGAACCGAAAATCCCTATCTATCTCCTGGTCGGAGGGTGCTTTGGACTTTTAAAACTCCTATCATTACTATGGAAACAGGTCAAGTCTCGTCGCTACGAGAGGTTGGACGAGATATACGATACAGAAGAAGATGGCTCCAGCGGTCTGACCTCGAAGTCCTCAACATTCACCGACGTTGTGCTGAGTTTGTTTTTGTTCATTTGGTTTATTTTCGGAAATTACTGGGTGATTAGAATCTGGGAGCCAAACTACCGACAGTTGTTGTACGAACCGAGCAACTGGTGTGATAAAACTGTGTATCTCTTCGCCTTTGGTCAGATAATGGCCTGTTACTGCCTTATGGTTCTTATTGCCTTATTTCTGTGCATTTTAACCCTTTGCCACCGGTACACCGTCATGTTTGAGAAATCATGATTCGAAACGTGGAGTTGGATCTCAAAGACTCTGATGCAGATTTGTGACTTCCCGTTTTCTTGGGGACATTTCTATCTTTGAAGTTTATAAAAATTCTTTTGCGTTGCAGCAACTTCAATCTTTTAAATTCAAGTCGAATATTTATGGGCCCTATTTTGTCCCGCGTATGTTTACTTAAAATTCGTGCACGGTTTATAATGGCTTCTTGTACATATTTGTATAAAATTTCTCTTTTCGTTTGTGAAGTACATCATTCTTGATCCGATCTGATAACAATTTTTACTACCTACTGACGTCAGTAACTTTAATCTACTGACGTCAGTAACAATTTCAAATTCAAGCATTTTCCAATATGTCACCTGCCCTACGAATAAGACTGAAGAAATTGACGTCTGCCGGCGAAGCTGGTCGAAATGATTATGACAAATTCCTGGCATATACATTCAATAGCCGAAGAATCCAGGCTCGGATCCAGAGGGGGGGGTCAATGACCCCCCTGCTCGCCACCACCAATTGTTTTTTTTCTATAATTTGCGACATTAAGCAAAAAAACGCAAGAATAAAGCTTCTGCAATTTTGATACTATGCCAGGAAATCGCGTCTACGGCCCTCTAGATTTCAAAACCTTCCAACCCCCCCCCGTCGGGGCGGGGATCTTCGGCGCCCGCCTGCAACGACCGCCCTCGGCGGCCCTGATCCCCCTCTGCCAAAAATCCTGGATTCGCGCCTGTGAATCTGACCTGCTTCAACAGCGAATAACACAATGTTTGAAACTTTGAAACGTTTTGAAGCTAATCATTGGTTCAGTTGCGGCAGAAATTTGCTAAATACAGGAAATAGGCTTCAAAGCCAAAAATACATTGGAAAATAAAAAGGCAAGTGTCATGTGTTTATGAGATGTTTGTATTAGTTGTATACTTTCGTTTTGAGATCAAGATGTGTTGTATCTCTAGTAACCCATCGCCTCACCTAGACATATGTACATTCCGAAAAACTCGGGTGTTCCAACCCGTTGTTGTATGTGATGTATAACTCTGTGATGAATGATAACTCGTTGTTATAGTCGTGATAATCTCAGTTACTTCTCTTTTGAACCTTTCACAACAAGTTCCCGAAGTGGCTACTAGTATTAGTTCACAACTTGTTCCCGAACTGGCTACCTGCCCCTGTTTGAGCAACGGAAGTTGAGAAAACTGACCGCGCTACTAAATTCCGAGGGTCCAACGTAATTTTTTGGACGTTCAGTGCTGAGAAAACATTATCAGTGTCATTTTAGAGGTTGTGATCTCGACGTTACCAAATGTATGTAATGTCCAGCATTCCGAAAGGAATTCCTCCGACCATCCGGGCATTTGAATGGTGGGGACACCTGATCCACGACGGCAAGTCATACAGATTGGTTCCCGATCTCGGCGATAGGAGTAAATGTGGTGACCGGTCAAGTTACCGCCAGCATCGTTTATGTCTTCGCTGATTGGTCGACAGATGCCAGGGCGTCTTCTTCATTTATACTCGATAGACCGCTGACTAGCGTATAGACATCGAGGAAGTGGATGCATGGCCACTGCCAACACGATCAGTAGGTCTGAGTAGGAAACGACTCTGATGTTGATGAGTCTTTGACTACTGTCTTGTTCCAATCCCTGATGGTATTTGGGACGAACGAGTGACGGTGAAGTTCGCAATTAGAGCCATGATATATCGACCACCCCTGCCCTGTTTTAGATTTAGATTGCCCACAGATACTAAATTATTGGCAATTTGGTGGAAGAATCAAACAGCTGGTTTTCCTTCGACTGGCTAAAGGTTCCCAATTAGTTTAAACATATTTTTATTCTAGACATAATAAATGCACAAGAATAAGGTTTGGACAAAAGTTCTTAAAGAACTTACAAACGTCCTTCCCAATTCAAGTCTCGAAGCATATCCGTGACGCTGGATGTCCGTCGATAATCCCCCTGTACAAAACGTGCGGCCCTTCCCTGGATTTTCTCCAAGTTCATGGCATCGGTACTGTTTGGTACAGGGTCCCATACCTGGGCTTCATATTCCATAGTGGAACTACATACATGTAGCGTCGCACCAGTACATGTACAAGTCAAAGAGCGCCAGCGTCATCTGTCGTGGGGAAGTAGAACCTGACTGAAATTCCTCTGACTGGTAGATGACATCATCAGTTTGTTGTGGCATGATGTGTGGCTGCCAACGCCAGGAAATGAAATACTGGTCGATTCTAACTACAGCGTCAACGCATGTTCTGCAACCTCATTAAGCTTGGTGTCCTGGGCCACCAGTACCGGGTCATTGTTTGTCTTGTACATGTACCAATTCCTTCGTTATTTCGTCACTCGTTGTTACTCTCTGGTTCTCAGTCATCATTATTACTTGTATTCGATGTTGCTCGTATCAACAAAGGCTCCCTGCTCGGTGCTTAAAGGCGCTACTCCACTGAGAGTTTTCTCGTGCGAATTTGCTCTCAATGGACCCTGGAGGTTCTTCTCGTGACGTCACACACTAATTAGCATAGCAGTCTGATGTTTGAATGACACCTGTCCGTTGTAAAAACAGACAATTAGTGCTGAATTACATAGAGATGTAGTGTATTACTGCCGGCCAAGCGCATAGCAATTATGTATTAATTAGCTCATTAGCATTGAGTTTTGACGTCGGTGACGAACCTCTATTCACAACTATTCGTACACTTCTGTCTTGAGGTTATGACACAAACAAGTGCTCATTGTTGAGTTGCAAATTGAGATCCAACTTGCACAAAACAACTCTCAAATGTAGCAGCGCCTTAACATTTTGTAAAATTATTGATCATGATTTTAAAGTTTGTCTTAAGTTGGTTGGATCTTAAACGACTTGTCAGTCTCGTCAACTCTCGTATTGTCTTGCCGCACCAGTGTGACTTGCTTCGTCTGTTGGTAGAAATAAATTAGTAGCCCGAACTTTAAGACAAGTGTTTTGATGTTAGGTAACATATCTTAGAAATATTCATAAATGTGGTTACTTGGTACTATATGATAATAGAGAGCTTAAAAGATCGCCAGCGTTAACGCTAACACTAACGTTTAAACTACATGGTTTTGTCAACGGTACATGTACACTTTAAATTCATACGTTCACGAGAGCTACCCTAGCCGTCAGTTCCTGTTTTTGTTCAACTGTTAGTTGTGTTTTTTCCAACAGTTAGATAAAAAAGGGCTATGGTCACAGTCGACCATCAGTCAGATAATTTCACATGAAAACATGACACTTTCACGTGACTTTCTTACATGGAACTCGAACAAAAATACGAATCGACGGCAAGGATATATGGATCTCTCATGAATGCGTGACTTTAAGTATATGTTTAACATTAGTTCCTTCAAAAAACCAATTCTAACCACGCAAAGTTAGTCGAAACATGTGAAGGTTGGCCTTTGGGGCTGGAGTACGACTTCGAGTCGGGCGGCAGTGAGGTAAACTTGATCACAAAGCTATGGCACGCGTACATGTAAGTGTTAACGTTGGCAAGATGATGATCTATTAGGCCTACACTTATCTAATACCGGACAGGATGCGGTCAAAAGTATATGATATATGAGTTATTTTACCTGTTGTTTCGTCAAATTTTCTTCATCTGATTAAAATTCAAATTCTCGGGTGCGTTTTGTTTCTAAGTACATATGTATACAGTATCAACTTCTATTTCTGATGGTAGAGGAAAGCATTTGCATTTAGTTTATGGGAGAAATTTCGAACCGACTTACATTAGTCTACAGCAGCTAGTACTGGCTCCAAATAATTTTGCTGCATACATAGAGACTACGCCAATCGGTTGGCTTGTACGCACGCTCCCAGTGTCACTAGTTTTCCCTTTTCTCATTGTTTCCCCTCATTGCATGGGAAACGCTGTGAAACGAGGAAGACAGGTTTCTCTATGTTCTAAGTGAAAAATCTGGGCTGACCGCACAGAAAGTCCGATGGTGTTACCTGCGCCTATCGGCAGTTAGTTATAACGCTAAACCACCGATAGGCATGCACCGAAAGCACTATCGGACTTTCTGTGCGGTCGGCCCTCCGGCTTTATATTGTAAAGAGACAGTTGGACGTGAGGAACACTAGAAAACGTACACCGAGGGCATTGAACCAGCCAACAACCAATATTGACTGGTGTACGCGGGATGAATTTCAAGGATGAGGACTTCTCGGAGGACACATGTAGAGCCCGCCATGGAGAAATCCCAACACTTGCTCAATCACGGGTTAATCATGGTGCAATTCAAACTATAACTACCCTCGATCTCGAAGGAACATTGTTTTCTTCGATTGGCAGTGTTTTTCTGGCGGACATTTTTTTTCAAGTCGCTCCAAACGCTGTCATTGAATAAACGGAAAGTTGCAAAACGAAGTGTTTTGTTCGAAATACAAGGTTAATGTTTTTTTCTTGACGTTATGAAATGCACATGAAATAAATGAAACTGTCCATTATGAGTCGAGAGAGCCATCATGCATGTCATGAACCTCCGCGGCTGAGGTGGTGGCAGAATGACCATGCCACTCGTGGAATGATGTATTTTTTTAGATTGACCACCGAGAGTAGATTGAACAGATCGACGGGGAATGTCCATGTGACATTTCTTCGTGTTGACGACAAGATCGGTTATACTAGGCTTACTCTTTTTGTTGTTTTGTAAATAGCCCATATCGATACATCTGAAGACTGTTAATATATATGTAAAATATAACTTCTGTAATAAACCATTGAAATGATCATTATTTTTATAAACGTACGCTATTGCTCTTTCATCACTTTACCGCCCCCCCCGCACTTTACCGCCCCCCCCCCGCCCGAACAAACAGTTCGTCAAGTTGCATTGTAGCAGTGAGGCATACCTAGTTCCTAGGGTATACTTGTGGTATACAGTCCAGACGAAGTCTTGCGAGAATATTCTGATGTGAGTATGCCCCCTATATTTGGAGACCTGAATTATTTATTCACTGATATTCCACGACATCCTTCCTTTCACAACGGTCTTTTGTCTCAGAAACTACATTTTTTTCCATATGACAGAGGGATACTACTATTATAGACGTATAGCAGAGACAACAAATTTATTTATCATGATGGATGATGTAATGCAATTTCCGTACATTTTGTTGCAGGTAGGCCTAAAGATCAAAGATCAAAAATCGAATATTATCACAAAGCAGTATTGGATTTTAAGACAATAGTGCCACATGAACGCATATTGTCTACTGATTATTTATTCATCAGCTTACTAGTGGCAGATTTAATGACAACTCTTCCAGAAAGGAACTTGCGTCTTACAAATAGTGCACAGTACCATGTCCACACAGATAAAGTAACGCTTCTCTGCATTGTGCTCGTCTCCCTTCCTTCTTTTCATCTATGTCAGCAATCTACAAATACAAGTTGCATAAATACATGCACTGGACCTTCCCCCTCCTGACGCCCGCTGTGGACTTGTCGTGCATGTGTACAATGGTGGGGGACCACGGCAGGACATTTACTTAGGCCCCTATTACACAGAAGTATACGGTATTGCGCACTTGATGAAAAGAAATGCGTAATTCTGGTCCTCCTTGACCTAAGTGCCGCATTCGACACAGTTGACCATGATAGACTGATAGAAAGACTTGCTATGCTAGGTGTCTCTGGTACTCCCTTAGAGTGGTTCTGTTCTTATCTTCGTGCTAGGTCACAGCAAGTTATCATTGTGGAAATCTGTCCACTCCTTCTCATTTGAAGTACAGTGTTCCACAAGGGTCCATCCTCGGCCCCATTCTTTTCTGTGTATATACAAGTCCTGTTGGTTCTATTATCAAGTCGTTCGATATCCTTTACCATCTTTACGCGGATGACAGTCAATTGTATATCTTCTTTACCATTCCTGAACTTGATCGAAGCTGTGCTAGGATATCCCACTGTGTCAGCAACCTAAATGACTGGTTGGTAGACAACTTCCTAATGTGTAATGGTGAAAAAAACAGAGGCACTATTCATCTGCTCACAACGTCTCAGCAAAGATATAACCTTTCCAACAATAAGGATCATAGACGCTGATATTTATTCCTCTGAAACTACCAGGGACCTTGGAGTGTTGTTCGATAATCAGTTCTCTTTTCGGCAGCATATCAATACCTGCGTGCAGACTACTAACTACCATATCAGGAACATTGGAAAGATTAGGAAATATTTATCATTCAATGCCATCAGATGATATGTCCAACTCGTAACACCTCGCCTTGATTTGTGCAATTCCCTCCTTTCTGGACTGCCGCTTTCTACCATTCATCCATTACAAGAGGTTCAAAACACTGCAGCTCGCCTGATCACCAAAGCAAGAAAACGCACGTCAATTACCCCCATCTTGAAATCATTACACTAGCTTCCGATTGAGTATCGTGTGAAATATAAAGTCCTTCTTCTCACTTACAAGTGTCTTGATGATCTGGCCCCTAGGTAACTGTCCGATATGATGCAGTGCCATCATCCGGAGACTTCTCGTCAATCCCCTGTGTGCAGTGTTCGCTGAGTTCATAACCTTGGAAGAATTATTCATGTCTTTGAACCATGAAAAAGACTCAAATAATCGAAACGTCGGTACTATAGTACCGACGTTTCGATTATTTGAGTCTTTTTCAACGATCTTCATTGTGCAGTTGATCATTTACCTACACATGTACCGTTCAGTGACAAATTCATTTGGCGTAACTTTCAAGCCGATGTGGTTTTTAGTATATCGTTATGCATTCCATTTACAGGGCAATTATGGAGATGACTTTATTTTTGTAATCGTAGTTGTTCTCCAATTTTTCTTTCCCGTCTTCTCTTTTCCTCTTCAGACTTTACCGAATTTTATCTATTACATGTATGCTATTTGTTTACACATGCACCCCTGCACTGTTAGAAATAACAGAAGATTTTACAGAAAATCTGTGCAGCAGAGTCCCCAGCACTGGATCTGTAAAATTACAGCGTGATCTGTAAAACTACAGACTTAAATAAATGTTAACAGAGACTTGACTGCTGGAGGCTGACCAAATTATATTTTCATACTGCTCTCAGAAGGCATCATAATGGGATGTCCAATGGAGTCCAACCAATACAGGAAAACATGAATCATACCATTAAAAAATGATGTAAATTTACAGAAAGTGCTGGGGACTCTGCTGCAGGCACTTTCTGTAAAATTACTGCAAAATTACTACTGTAAAATTAATAATTTCTAACAGTGT
>NMRB01003651.1:39775-56457 GCA_002633025.1 Notospermus geniculatus | reverse complement strand
GACAACAACCAAAAAAGATTCTGCACATTTGTCATTTCTGACTTGAAAAAACACTGTTTTCTGACCATCCACAGGCGAATGTGTCATTAAAAGATATGGCAGTGTGTGTGGCAGTAATAGCTAAAGAGGTGACATGAAAATATTTCCCTAAGTACCTTTCTATGTGGTGTGAAAAGAGTTTAAAGTTCCAATTTGTCAAGGTTCATTTCATATGGGAGGCCAAATAAGCCAAAAATTCGTAGGGCCTGCCTTCATTTCCAGTCGACATCATCGACGTTTGACGTTCCTATGATAAGTTTTCCTTGGCTGGCGGCTTCCTGCTCCTTCCAGAAATAACAAATCATGCATTTGTCTTGTCTTTCTTACTTTGACGATATTTTTCACATAAAAAAGGTCATGTTTTTCCCCACGTCATTTCAGAACTATCCTCTTTACATAAAGACAGTTCCCACTGACAATGAATGGAAGTTTTACTACACAGTGCATACCTCATTAGATGTGGTGGAAGAGAAGATCTCAACTGTAGGCAAGAATACCAATGACCTTCGTGAACTCTACTTAGGATTACTGTACCCAACCGAAGATTATAAAGTGTATCCTTTTGAGCTTTGGGAATCTGACAAATTTGCTGGTTCAATGGCCCATCATATTCTTGGAAATTTTTTGCATAGAAGATCTGAGCACTGGAGAGTGCATGTGTCACTTCAATAGCATATGGTTCCTTTTGCAATGGGCAACATCTTTACTTGGAGGAATTATACTGTCAGTATAATTCCTCCAAGGTTATTACAAGGGCCTTAACTGTAAACAGATATGGTTATGTTACAAACACTAAAATTAAGTTTGTAATAGTTGTGGAGACATCCAACACAAATCTTAGAGACAATGAGATCAGAAGTGTGAGTATTGAAATTAACAACTTTCCAAAAATTATCTACCCACTGACAGTCTATTTCACAATACAGTCAGTGTCATAATTGGTGCCATGTCCACTATGGTGGCTGGAAATTAAAACTGTTGAAGTGTCATACCCATTTGACTCTGAACAAAACATCATTCTCATTTCAGAAATTCCGAAAGCTACATAATGCTTATGTGGACATGTTCTGCAATCCTTTTTACACCCCTGGTGAAAATGTGACCTCATTATTGAAATTAACAACTTTCCAGATTATCTACCCACTGACAGTCTATTTCACAATACAGTCAGTGTCATAATTGGTGCCATGTCCACTATGGATGGTGGCTGGAAATCAAAACTGTTGAAGTGTCATACCCATTTGACTCTGAACAAAACACCATTCTCATTTCAGAAATTCCGAAAGCTACATAATGCTTATGTGGACATGTTCTGCAATCCTTTTTACACCCCTGGTGAAAATGTGACCTCAAAGTAAGCATATTCTGTAGTACATGTATCATCATCATTCATGTCCTGGTGCGTTGTCCCCTGATGCTCCTCTCTAGTCTTGATTACATCAGGACCACAGCTTTGTGAAGTAATATATTCAATTAAAAGATTTTCATTAGGTACACATGGTAATCATGTGTCCTCTCTTTCAGAACATTCGAAAAAGTGGTGTCAGACATAATGTGCCAGGATTGAGTCAGTTTATTGCCCTGCTTATGATCATGATGATCAGATTGGTGCTGTGCTGTATGGATAATGAGAATGAAAGAAAGGGCCGAATACTGAATGCCCTGGACATTGAAATACATGTACATTGATCTTGGGCTTTAAATCCTGAACCGCAGGCTGCGCACTATTCCAGAACGTGCTCCTGTATCTTCAAGCACCCATTTATCTCAAGGTTCCTCCCAATGCATCACATTCTCGATACTTGCTTCTTGTAGTATCATTTGCATTTTGTATAATGATTGTAAATAAATGTGCTAATAACAGAAGTATAGGTCTTCCTTGACCCGGGTTTTCTTCACAAAATGATCTATGTTTGACAATCCACACCATGTCTGGTATACCATCAAGAATCCTGAAATGATGAGTGTCCTCCACATCTTATGTACCGTACTGTACAGAGAACATGACAAATTCAAATTAGAACTAGAAGTTTATTAACATTCGAGACAGCATTACAAGTGTTATAAAACAGTTATACAGTAAATATCTTTAAACCTGAGGGGTTAAAACCAAGTAATGTGGACCACATCTGAATCTTGATTCTGGGTAAATTGTGCATGTTGCAGGTTGGACGCTGCTCAAAAAGGCCTATTACACCGAGACTATAGTCCTGTGGATCAATTGCAAAGATGGGGGACATAAGCAGCTCTAAAATGCAGGTGTCCTGGTGTATCGGATGAAATGACGATGGTTACCTAAGTTCTCTATTGGAACTGAACAACAAATAATTGCATAACTTTGGACTAATCTCATACTACAAGTTTCTAGCATCAGAATACTTAGGGTCTCCAGTAGCCATCTTAAGCCATCTCTTCAGGTTACACAGCAGAGTTCCTTTAAAACCGACAAATGGACCCAGTCACTTACCAGCAGCCCAATATCAACAATGGTATAAAACAATACTATGCAAACAAGTTACTTTCAGCTGGCCTCTGCTGCCATTCTGACTTGTTAAAATACTAACACACTCCAGCATAAAAACAGCATGCAAGGTAATGGTGTGAAAACTCAGTCATATCCCAACGAAACACACAAACCAGAGGTAGAATTTTACTCATAACAGCAAACATCATGTATGACCATATCATTTAAAATACTCCATCAAGATAACTGAACTGACAAAGTTCAATTTAGTCTCCAATCAGATGTAGATTATGACACAAACAACTTTTCAATAGCGAACCGCCCGAGTGACGTCGGACGTGTCAATTTCATTGTGTTTGTCCGACCCTGCTTTTGTCCTGTCTCACCATCGACAATGTGGTCACACAGTAAAGTCTACTTGTTATCGAATATTTTTCCGACCTTCGCTGGTAAAAATAGAAACCGGGCGGTGTGCTATTAATCAGAATTTGATGACTTCTCAAGATGAGTATATGAAATCTCTTATAAATACATGTGTATACCACATCGAAATAAAGGGAATGAGAACATGCCTATTGCCAAGAAGATATTCTTGATATTGCTAAGCTTTATACCAAGATTAGATTTATCACATACAGAATAAAATATATTGATTCACTGTGCAGTCATTATCTATTAAGCAATTTGATTAGCCAATATAGATATACATTTACAAAAAATCACACTTAAATTCTTTTAAATGTTTGTTTTCAAAATTACCTAAGATGTAAGCAATCACGGGTACGCATCCACAGTGTTGATGCTTATTGCACCATGGTTAGGTAGTGACGCCCATGGGAGCCCTATCCAGAAATATCGGCCCTGAACACCATCAGGAAAAGGACTTTGGTAAGGGATGAGGAGGGCAGTCGATGGGCAATCTACAGTGCACCATTAAAGTTAGGGATCGTCTCCAAATTGTTTTCGTTTCAAACGCGTTTCAAACGTATGTAAACGTTTGAGAATCGTTTGAAATTTTTACACTCCAACAAAACTAAAGTGATTTTCCAACGATTTTCCAAACGGTTTTGAAACGAATTCTCCCCAAACGAAAACCAAACGGAAAGTACCAAACGAATTCCGCAAAAAAGTGCAAACGTTTTTGTTCCCAACGAAAATGAAACGTTTCATGCACCGAATGAAATTCAAACGTTTTTAGCGCCGATCAGAATGCAAAATGNTTGTTAGAAAAAATCATCCTAAAAGGTACATTTTGAGTAGTGAAAAAGTGTATTCTAGCAGACAGAATGTTAGTGAAATGTGCATTTCCTAACCAAATACACATTGAAATGATTAACTTACTCAAAGTGAGCCACAAGGCTAGAAAACAAATATAATGCATGTCAGATAAAATAGGTTAAAATTCTACAGCTATATCAATATTCCATCTCAGGCTGGAAAGAAATATTCACTCATATGGCAGTTTCAGCCTCGCACCAACTCTACCACCTGCAGTCTTGCATGAGCAAGAGTTTGTCAACATGATGAAACCTTGTTTCTTAAGGCGCTGCTCCACGTGACAGTTTTCTATCGAAAGTTTGCTGTCAGATAGTCAATTATTGCTCTCAGACAGCAATAATTGCTGTCTACTGTATGACAGCAATAATTGACTATCTGACAGCAAACTTTCGACAGAAAACTGTCACGTGGAGCGGCGCCTTTACACTTTTGCTTGAACAGCATTATCTGAATGATATGTAGCTTTCTGTAAGGTTTCACCAGGAAAGTGACATGAAACTACAAAGCCCAGCACAAGAAAGTACCCCTTGAACTTACTTTTGATGAGAACGCGAACTGGGACTAAAAATACCCATAAAGGAATTGAATCATGCGAATGTTCCAATAGAAATTCTGTGCAATGGGAGATAAAGAATGTACTAGCTGCTAGGAAATAGTTCACCATGCAAACGTATGCGACATTACAAATGAATACATAAAGGAAAATGAATACCCATGACCTTTAGGAGTTTTAGAATGTGCAGCAAATATCATAGTTCAGGAGAGGAAATGTCAGAACCACAACACCAGAAAGTTGGAAAAATATTTTAAGAGCAAGAAATATTGTAGAAAGTAATCCTTTATTAGTACCTGTCTCCTCCTAAATTACGACTGAAAAATGTACGGTAAACAACTGAACTCCTTAGGTGCAGGATGACCAAATGAGTCCACACTAAAACAACACTGTATACAATGTAAGGCTTACTCCTTCAGGTCAAGCAAGAAACCCACTCACTGCTCTCCACAAAGAACAAATGAATCCAATCTCCTTATCACATGGGACCTGATTCAGCTGACAACATGCAGGATTTTCAAATGATACGTAACTCAAAAAACAATGTGACCAGTCTATTTTTCCTATGAATTTATGTTTTTTGCATTTGCAAAATGACTGCTCCTTAGGTGTACTGATACCTGAAGCATTGTAGGCAATTCAATGTGCATACCTTTCTTCCCTAGCCTTTCCATCAAGATTCTCTGAAGCTGTCTCCAAAGGTTGCTGCAGGGCTGTCAGCTGACTGGAAAGCTCACGCATGAGGAATCTGGTCACAAATTGTTCTGTTTTTGACATATTATCATAATCCTGTAATTTACAGAAGGAAAAAGCTCTGTTACAGACAACATTCTATCATCAGGAATTGTATCTTAGATGATTGTCTCAGAGTGCCACTCATAACACCAGCAGCAGCAGACAAAAATCCCAAGAGCCCATATCAAGCTTCTGGACTGCCTTACCTTTGCTGTCTTCAGAAGAGCATTATTCACAGAGAGGTTCATTCCTTCAATGGACACAAAGATATCCTTAAAGGAGGTCATGTGCTTGGCAAAGTATGCACAGAGTTCTCCAGTATCAATGTTACTGAAATGCAAGAAGACACCATAAATCCGCCATCAATGAAATGTACATGTATTTAACTTTGGTCCATAATTGTTGATTAATTACTCACTCTGTATTATGCGTATCAATTTCCTGAAAAAGTGCCTTTAGTTCATCAGAAGTCATGACACCATCAGAGAAAAACTCCCAGAATTCTTTCCAAGAGAGACAATTGTCATCTGTAACAAAAAAATTTCATAGTTAAAACTGTGGATCTATTATGTCACATGAGGATCTAATAATGACACTTCAGTTACTATACAGGCCTTTATTTGTTAAGGCCAAATTATACATACCATTTTTATCTGCCCTGCGGAAAACCTGAAAAAAATGGAGGGGAAATTCATTTCATGATTTGTATCAGATGATCAAACATAGGCCTAGCTATAGGCCTAAGCATATGATGACAGCCAGCAACTTGAGTCTAGTAGGCCTACTACCGGTATTCTCCTGGTCCATGGACTCGACTACTCTGCTGCTGTATGTGGGACTGATGCAGCAATGACGTCATCTCATAGGCTAAGTGATGTGTCTGGAGTTGTCATTTAGGCCTATTTCCCACGGGACGGGACGGGGCGGGGCACAGTCTTCTTGGTGGCTACGCATGCCATGCATGCACTGCTGAACAATCATGCGATGCATGCACTGCAATCTGCATTAGTGCATCCAATCATCCAGCAGTGCCAGTGCAGTGAGCATATGGTGAGCAGGCACAGGCAGGCAGGCAGATGTGTTCTGCTCTTTTTGTTCATATCTCAAAAGTGAATAAAACACAAGCATACATCTAGAAATATTGACATTCCCTTTTCTTGATCAGGGGATGCTTTAATGTCTGCCATGCTGATTATCAAAAAGTTATCAGGTTTTGAGATTGTCAGCAGAAGAGAAATGCACCAAAAAAGATCTGTCAAATACGGCAAAATGGTCTTTCTTCCCTGAATCTCCGCCGTCCGCGTTTTTGCTGCTGATGACGTCACCTACCATGGACTCGGACGAGGACGATACGTTTGTCACGATTGGAACCCCTTTAGAGCCGTTAGATGAAGGTATATCTACTAATCATACCGCTAATCATGCTAATAAGTTAAAGAATTTATTTGAGATATGCACTCCATGTGATACTTATCGAGGAAAGTGATAAATGGTCAGAAACCCACTGATTGTTGCGGTGTCCGACAATAGGTTCTAGAGCAGTCTCCATGCATGAAGTACTGAATTACATGATATTATGTATCTATTTTCGGACATCAGCTACAGAAGCCAGCCAGCCCTTCAACAGGTTGCCTTTGTTTGATGTCATGGTTTCTTAGTCTTTTTTAGCCATATTTGAAACTGTCTGTAGCATCGGTCCAATCTACCGTGTTTATCCTACTGTCAAAAACAACCACTGTTTTTTTGACAGCCTCCTACCCGTAGGCTTGGCTTCCCGCTTTGCTTTGTTTCTAGGCCTACCAATGCAACAAGACGACCGTAGGCTAGTTCAGCTGCCGTCAATCATTAGCCGCGCCATGCCTTAAAAAGACATCTTTCACTCTTTCAGATGAGGTTCCAAAGAGAGCGCCAGCACCGCAGGATCAGACTGTCAAAGACAAAAGAGGTCGCCAGCGATTCCATGGAGCATTCACTGGTGGCTTTTCTGCTGGTTTCTTCAATACTGTTGGCACAAAGGAAGGTTTTACCCCCCAGACATTTGTGTCATCAAGGTCCCAAAGGGCTGGCACTGCCACTGGAGATGGACAGAGACCTGAAGATTTTATGGATGAAGATGTAAGCATAAGCAATCGCTAGTTTTCACAGATCGTTCCATATTGATAGTTGTGCCTCCTAACACACTCTCTTTGTTCCATATCAATCTTATCTTTATGAGGTTACATTACATATAATTGTGTCACAAACCTCTTTCTTTTTCTAGGACTTGGGAGAGTTTGGTATTGCCCCCAAGAAGATTTCCGCTAGTGATGACTTTGCAAGTCTGAGTGCACTGAAGAAGCGTTGTGCCCCAACCTCAGAGAGAAGCACCATCCCAGACTTCAATCTTGAAGATCTTGTCCTTCCTTCTAAGTAAGTGGAAACATCTCTTAGTATGTTATAAAATAGATACCCGGTATTCTTGATACCTTATCTGTCATGATGTTTAAGACAATAGCCCCTTCACAAGTTCGTTTTATTTCTATAGGCCTGATTGTCTTGGCCCAGAAAACAGGCCGAAATAATAGTAAAAGGTTAATCTTTGATTCTTCAACAGGGTCCCAATGGGAATGCGTCTGCTGAAGAAGATGGGATGGAAAGAGGGGCAGGGTGTTGGACCCCGTACGCGCAAGAAGAAAAAGAAGAAAAAAGAATTGGGTACCGGTACTGGTATGTATGCTGAACAAATGACAATGGAACTGCAGTTAGTTTGATTTTGTTGGCAATGAACACACTTTACATACTTCCAAACCACAGATGATGTGTGTCTGCCTCCCGTAGCTCCTGTGTACTTCAGTTTCCACATCGTTACACAAGATACATGTGTTTTCTCTGTTTTTCAGATCAACCTGGAACAAAAGTGTATGGCTGTGCATTTGAACCACCTGACGGTGGTGACTCCAGCTCCAATGACGATATCCCACAGGATGTGACCTTTGCCCCTAAAGATACCTCACCTTTCACCTTTAACCCGAAGGATAATTTGCATGGCATTGGCTACCGTGGCCTTGACCCTAAGGCTGCACTTCATGGACACGTCAATCTGTTTGAAGCTCCTGCTCCGGTATCAAAATCAGGGAAAAAGGGTATCAGTGGTCATGTAAGTGCATTCTGATTCTGCATTCATGTATAAAATGTACCTTCTCTCTATATTGGACAGACACCCCTCTAATAAGACACCAAGGTTCACCCCAATACATCATTTCCAAGCAAGGTAGCTTCAGTTATCAGCATACTTCTCAACTGAGGACAGTATTGGGCAGTCCTTAGGTGTCTTGAAGAGAGATTCAAACAAAGTTCCATGTGTGTTGCCCGAAAGAAGCTCTCAGACTTTCACTATTGAGGCTCACTTTTGGATGAGATTTGCTGTATGCCTAGATAGGTGAGGATGTACCCTGTCTATTGCAGGCCTTCGGTGTTGGTGCCTTGAATGATGAAGATGATGATGTCTACTCAGTACACAGCATGATTGGTTACGATCGTGAGCTCACTGACGAAGCGGACACCAGCTATGGATGGACGGCACCAAAACATGCACTCGGTAGGATGATACATTGTACATTTCAATCAACTTTCTTTGTTCAATGTTCTCTCGCAAATCTCCATTGAGTATGGAATGAGGAGTCTTAAGTTTGGATTTGTCACTTGCTGAAAAAAAACTGAGTCTAATTTAGAGTATTTGAGCTTGGGAGGAGTTCTGACTGTAGCAATCTCACAAAGCTTGTTAGTTAGTCAATTGTCTACACAATCAGGATGACTTGGTTACTTCCACATGGTTTCACTCAGATCCACACAACCATATACACAATTCTTAATCTGATGATTCTAAACATCAAATTTTCAGGCTCCTCTCGACGCCTTGCTCTTACCCAGGGTCCAGACAATATTGGGAAGGCACTCGAAGGCTTCTCGCTCAGCTCAACATCACTAAAACAGAAGAAAACCTTCCCACCACCACCGTTACCAAGAGACTTTCGGCCGATCCACGTTTTCAAAAAACCTGTAGATATTGTTGGGATGCCAATTCCATCCCCACCAGAGAATGCCAATAAACACGATTCACGAGCCGAGACGAAGCTTGATGCTAATACCAGGGGAGCTATTTTGGGGGAGAAGTCATTGATTGGTGAGTCAGAGTGCATTGACAAAATTTCCCATTTCGGTATTATCAGGAGGCATCAAGGGATCACTTTATGCTGAAATCCTTTGTTTTATAGGCTCGGTGTTTGATCTGGTGTCTGATAAAGATAAAGAGAAAATAAAGGCTGCAAAGGATGGGACCCTACCCCCTGCCAAGGATAGGACCCTACCCCCTGCCAAGGATAGGACCCTACCCCCTGAAGGGTCGCCCATCAAAGCTCCCATTCCTGGCCCCTCTGTTCCATCCAGCCAACCAAAGGATTTTCAGCCTGCTAGCTCCAGTCTTTCATCGCCGAGTGACAAGGAAAAATTAAATAAAGGTCAAGACCAGACAAGGTCATCGTGGAGAGAGGTGACATCACCAACATCATTTGGGAATGCTAGATTCAAACCTTTTGAAAAGGACCCAGAGAAACAAGTCAGATATGAACAGTATTTGGATGCGCAGAAACATGGGAGAAAATGTAAGTTACAACTTGTGACAGCACTTTACGAATCCCCCCTGAATTGCCCAGATTTATCTCTTCTTTGAGCAAGCCTAGTGTGCTGGATTGTGTTAATTACATCACACAGGAACAATCCATGATTCAAGACGAATTATCTGTCTTTTCCTCCAGATACAAATGATGACCTCCACCTGACAGAGTGGGAGCGAGAACACGAGATGGAGGAGTTTGCGAAGGCGGCCAAACTTTACCGACCCCTATCGATGATGATAGCCAGTCGGTTCACCCGTGGGAAATACGATGACAGTGACACAGTTGAAGTGCCTGCTGATGAATCTGTACGTACCCGGTACTCATCAATCTTATTCTTCAGGGACTGCCCTTCAAATATTTGGTCAACAGTATTATCTCCTTTTCTGATCAGTGGGGAGATGGTCAGCTGAAGTAATAGCTCCATCATCATGTACTTTCAAGTACATTGTTGTGCAGAGTATATGTAGCTGTTACTTCAATCAATCATACTCCCACTGATAACTTCCGCTGATAATGGGCCTTTTCAGTTGTGATCAGTGGGAGGATAGTCACTTGAAGTAATAGCTCTATCATGTACTTTCAAGTACATTGTTGTGTATAGTATTGCTGTTAATTCTGTCAACCATTCTCCCACCGATCATTGATGGAGATCCTGCCTTTTACTGCCAGAGGGCAGAATTAGCTGAGGCTGTGTTTCACTGTTTTTGCTGTCTTATTAATCATCTCATTGTGGACCACCGCTATGACAAAGTTGCTGACCATTGTGTTTCTGCTGTTATCCTTCAAGGTTGCCAAGAGTGACCAGGCAAAGGCAGCAGAGATGAAGATGTATGGGAAGATGACCCGTGACGTTATTGAATGGCACCCAGACAAACTGCTGTGTCGAAGGTTCAACGTGGCCAATCCTTACCCAGACTCATCCCAAGTTGGATCGCAGAAAGTCAAACGGGATAAGTTTTCTGTGTTCAACTTTCTGAATGTACCAAAAGCTAAAGAAGAAAAACAGTCAAGTCCTCCTAGGGCCATTAAGTTCAAAGGTAGGTGTGAGTTTCTCTGTTGTCGCAAGAGCAGGGGGAATCCGGGTGCCCTGGTGGTGCACCTTGCTTTCAATGGAAGTTTTTGACTCGATGGCAGTGCGGAGGTCTAAAGTTTGTAACAGCTTACATGTATTTCATCCATTGTTTCTTTCTTTCATTCATTCATTTATTCATTACAGAAGATCCTCCACCCCCTGTAGAAGAAGAGCCGAAAGAGTCCACCCGTCCTGCTGTGAGCTTTGTGATTGGTATGGCCAAGAAAAAGGACAATATTGAGATAACGAAAGAGGAGGCTTTAGGTCAGGCTGATCCTGAGCAGATGGAAGAAGATGATGGTGATAAAGATGTAGAAAAGGATAAACAAAAGGTGAGTGGATTGCATCAGTTGATGTTCCATTTCATTTGAGAAACTATCTGAAGTACCGATTGTTGAATTGAGTCCTTGCATTTATAGGATCCCAGTCTTGACAGTTCCTTGAATAATGCTGCTCACTTCCTCAAAATTTCTGATTTGTTTTCTAATCACCGCAGGCCGCCCCATCAGAAGAGGAGAGACCACCCATGGATCTCTTCAAGGCCATATTTGAAGCATCTGATTCGAGCAGTTCAAGTTCTTCCTCCGATGAAGAGGAAAAGAAGGAAGAAACCGAACAAAAGGAAGATAAAATAGATGATACTCAGAAACAAAGTCAGCAAAGTGATGGACAGCGGATGCATCGGTTTTTGTTACCGTCACAGAGAAGGTCACGGTGGGACCCAATAGATGAGGACGTACCAATGGACAACACAAATTCTTCTCAGTTACAGGGTGCTGGAACTTCAAAGGATTCTGATAGTGCTTGTGAAAAAATGGAACAGTCGTCTGCTTCAGAACTTCTGCCGTCTGCTACCAAAGTGATTGAAGATCGCTTAGGATTTGGTGAAAAGATGGAAGAAAATTCTGATGAGGATAGAAATGAAGAGGTCTATGGACCCATGCCTCCACAAGTATCGGTGATATCTGAGGAGAGTTCCTCCAAGTCTACATCCAAAAAGGATAGAGATAAACACAGGAAAAAGAAACACAAACATAAGGATAAGCATAAACATAAGAAGAAAAAGGATAAGAAAGATAAAAAGGTTAGTAAAGTTGAACCTCCCTCAGCGGATGCCTGTGTCAGAAGGGACACCTCTCTATTAAGGACAGCAGAAGTTGGTCCCCAACTGCCGAGTCTGAACGTGACCAAGAATGTCTGCTGAATGTCTCATTTCATGTTTCAGAGTAAACACAAGAAAAAGAAGAAGCACAAAGACCACAAAGATAAGCATAAGAAAAAGGCAAGTCCATCCAGCAGCAGTGGATCTGAGGCTGATACTGATAGCAGTGATGAAGGAGAGCCCAGCAGGAGAGATCTACTTACAAAGTGAGTGAATTTCCCAAGCTACATTTGTTTTGTGGAGGTCTTTTGTGAACTCCATATCCAATCCAGTTGTTGAGCCAACCTTTAGGAGTCGGGATGTAGTTTAGTTCTCCAAAACCAGATTCTTATGGTCCAAATTTTGTTTTCAGGATTCATAATCTTCCTGGGAAGAGACTAAAAGCTGCGGATTTCATGTGATGGCAGTCGAAGAAGGAGTATAACACCACTCATCTTCTCTAAAATATGTTTTATTTGACAAGCACTGACCATTTGAAATGGCCAATGACATATCTAGACAGCATGTACGGAGCGCAGTATACCATCTTGGGCTATTATATACAGAATGAATCATAATTACAATATATACACCATCACCACTTGAAAGAAAATAAATAAATTACATAATTTTACAGTATTTCTGTATCACAATCATGCATCTTGTTGTAGAAGTACCACTTGTGTACACATTAAGTACACAATCTTTATTTCCTTCAGTATAAACTCTCCACATCTTAAACGACCACCTGTAACCACTGGTAACTGATGTCCTAATCACTGTGTTATGTGTAGAACAAAGAAAGGGGCCTGAGTCACAGTTTTTGCAACGGTGAGCATGCTACTGTGAAACGCTGGTTGAACATACGGCAGAAATCGTAAAACATTATCATTGCGGGGTAGCTAATTCATGCGGGCTGTGTGAATATGGCCCCAAAACTTGGGTAATACCCCTGAATTCATCAGTCATACAGAATCACTGATGAGCACCTTCGGGAGCCGAACCAAGAAGAGCATCTTGAAATTACTCCACTGAAGCTCTATGTAATGAGTGTTATAATCTGCCCCTTTGGATCATTTATTAAAACTTGTTGCATAGACCTTGACTAGACGAATTTCTAAAGCACCTCTTCACATGGCATCGAAGTGGAATTTCTGGGCATCTACCAGCTTTTCTTTCTTGTCTTCAGCCTGAAGATAAAAAGAAGTGAAATGTTTCAGTTCCCTTGATCAGTCTTAGAACTGCAAGTATTTATCTCAACAGAGGTACAGTAATACCTCTACATCTCGACCTTGAATGACCCTTGGCCATACCCGACCTTGACCAGAATAAAACCTTACCCTTTCTCTCCACTGTAGAACTCCAGATATAATAGCCACCAATGCACACGTTCCGATGAGAGCAGCTGCTGTGTACAGGACTTGCTTATTGGCCATGGGAGCAATGAACAATTTATTGTACCAACTGAAAGGCAATGACAAGATTTAAGGACACAGATTTCAGTACAACTGGCCTCACATCCCGTAAAAGTTGGCAGTGAATCTCCTGTTGTAAGTTCAGGCAGCAGCAATCAGGCTTTCACCCATACTGTAAAGCCGGCATGCCAAGCACAATTAGCTGGAGTCTGGAACTCAATTTATCGGCACAAAGGGCATCTGAACGACTTCAATTATGGGCAAAAGGGCGGTCTTCTGAGTCAACTCACCCACTTGGGTCATCGTTAGGATGTGGTATGACTATCAGCTGTGAGTTGGGAATGATGGAAGTCCACTTCTTTTTCCTGCGGGTCTCCTGCAGGAAAAAAGGAAAATATTATGGTATTTTGGGAATAGGGAATCCGTACGATTTTCTGGAGAGAACAACAGCAAAGATCCGTTGATAGTTTTGCAGTGATACTGCCATTTAACAGCACAATACCAACTGACCATCAGAAGTACAAAATAGAACAACTTACACTCTCTGCAGGAGTTGGAATCCCAGCTGTCATGGAATCCACAAAGTTGGGCGATATACCCAGGCCGAACACTGTGTAGGGTAACTGCAGAGCCATGTAGGCAGATTGTGATAACTGGCCAGCTGAAAAAGAAAATATTATCCACTGACTCAAATTCCACATGTCACTTTTCTTATCAATGAACAGCGGGAAGCCACAACTATGTCTTCCAGTCTATGGCACGCTGTTAGTATGACACAATTGGAAGTGTCTGTAGAACAGCATTCGACTGAGTCATCATTTACTGAACATTATAGGACTAAACAGCGTTCGCCTGTTTCTGTCTCAGAACCCCAGGCGGGAAAATTGACAACGGGCATCATAGTAATGACTTGTCTGTATTACCCACCAGTGCTGACTTGTGAACTGCCATCAGTTCTGGTTGTTTCATAACGAACTGTAGGACCAGGCTGGTCAGAACCATAAGGCTGAAGGAAAAGAGGGGAACCATCAAAATCAGGTTTTCATGGCTACTACAAGAAGACCAATTGTAATGAAAAATAAATCAGGTGATACAGCAATACTCACAGAGTTTTGTCCACAGTCATGGTAACACAGCCCACTGACCACTGTGACTTTCATGAAGCAGGCATCCAATGTGAATGCATGTAAGAAAGCATGAACTGTGGAGCCTTTTTCTGTCCTGCTGGTCACGAACACGTCTAGGATGCCCTGGAAAAGAACAAGCACATCCGATTACCTGTAGTATACCACGATACTAAGATAGTCTTGATCTCAGAATCACTAGATGTCCTTGTCCTTAAATGCTGTCGAATAATCTGGATGTGAGACTAGAATATGATTACTGTGGAATGGTCGGTGCACGATGGTCTTCACAACTAAGCAGATTCTTGCAAGCCACCTGTACCATCACTCCAGTGTCCCAAAGACAACACTAATGCATGCATCCTTCTTACATTTTCATAAATGTCGAAGAAAGCTGCAGTCTCAGCTGTCTTCACAGAATCCAGCTGTGTTCCATAGTCAACATAGAAACTCCTGCCCAAAGGTCGACAGCTGGCGTCTTTGCAGTCATAGTTGTACAGAATGCAAGCTCGCTTTACTGTTTGTCTGAAAGCAGAGGATTCAATATTTGTTAAAATGGATTTCTACATCACTACAATTCAGCTCTGAAAACCAGACCAAACAGCTGCCTACTTGTGTAAGTCTCTGATCATGTTACAGCATCCTTACTTATTTCCGTGCCTGATTATGCTGCAGTTCTTCATACAAGCAGGAGGAAACCTGAGTATCCAGAGAAAACCCCTGTGCAGTCAGAGTTGCACTCTCTATCATAGGAATACCGGGTTCGACTAGGGATCAAACCCAGAAAGTGGTGACGGGGGCCAATGTTTCCATCCCACTCTGACAGCTCTCTTCTTGAATTCAAAACCACTCACCCGTTCTCCACTGACTGCAGAATGGCCACAAGATCAGGGTATCCGTCCAGGTTATAATCCCCGACCCTCAGTGTGATTGGCTGAACATTTGATTTTCCTGGGGCCACAAACTTCCAGATTTTACCAGAACGAGTGAACTGTCCAATCATCAGCGTCCATTTGTTGTCAGAGTAGGCATAAACACCACTTTCCTTACACTTGGAATCACGGCAGACAGGTAGCAATATGTCCATCTTACCATCTGCGTCTGAAAGGTGATCAGATTGGCAGTCAAATTTTGTTACTCAGCCAAGAGCAGCAGGATCCCTATAGCCGTGTTCTCACCTAAATCTGTTCTGGATCGCATTCCCCAAAGTGACCTGCGGAAAACGCTTCAGCATAGATCGATTTAGGAGTGAGCATTCACACACGCCATTAAGAGCGTTTTGAGATTGTGCCAAAGCGATTCTGCTTGTTCATACTCGGAGTGTTGTGCACGATTCAGCACCACCTATGATCAGATAGCACACTGTCGTGGAGCCGACGATCACCATTACAGCCATTTTGTGAAAACAGTCAAAATTTTGTAACGAAGATGCGAAAACTGTATCCTTTCAAAACGACCTGCTTTTCAGCAGTCCAGTGGCTAAAAAGGGAAGCTACCTGCGCATGTGAGAAATCAGGCAATCTCGATAAATCGCCTTGGTCCATTCAGATGCCAGTGTCAAAGCGATTAGGGTACAGCGTTGCAGCTGAATCGATTCCAAAACGCTTTCGAATGTGGTTTGGATATGGCGATTTGAAAACGGTTCGAGTGCGAATGGCTGAATCGCTTTGGCCGTGCTGAATCGGTTTGGACCAACTCCAAATCGTTTTAGGCGTCTAGTGTGAACGCAGCTTTAAAGATCAGGACTGGTTGAGGTTTTGTAGTGTTGAGATCCTTGACCTAATGGAATCTCAAAGTAGAGATGTGACTTTAAGTCAAGTTTCTTGGGTTATACTGCTTTGCCATGTGTATTGAAGCATTTTTCCATCTCGTTCTAAAGTTCTTTGAAAGAACAAGCCAATTGCTAGATGTGACCAAGACATGTGCATTAGACCATAAAGATATCAAACCCCTAAAGCAACCACTTGGGCACACGCTGGTGCTTGTCCGATGAGTTCCAGTTTTTCTCACCAGATGGCTCTTATCACCCTAATTTCCATGTTTAAATAATATTTCTAATCAAATTTGGGTTGGTGGCCGTAGCATCCAACAATCCACCAGCCCTGAGCCCAAACTGGTGAAGAATGACCAATTCATAAAGGTGCCAGGGCTGGATAAACCTGTTGGTTACATCCCTGTACATATGTACAGTAGTCTATCTAAATGT
>NMRB01003651.1:16817-30833 GCA_002633025.1 Notospermus geniculatus | reverse complement strand
CTGATCATCTCGTGCCGGGCGGGCGGCAGTTTGGTAATTCCCGCCATAATGATCAGCGTGTTTAGCTGGCAGCCGCAGGCTGGCGACGCTGAGATTTGAGAGCGGATCTGGCGAGGGCGAAAGCCCGTGAAGGCGAAACGACGACAAATTACCGACGAACCTATATCCACCTTTTCCTCCGTCAAAAGGTGGTCAGGCAACAATTAAGATCAAGAATTAAGAATTCGTAAGCAGCATGAAGACTGTCAAGAATACCAATACCGATACCGATAACGCCACTAATGAAGAACGGGATAAAGAAGTATAAAGATAAAGAAGAAGAGTAGACTAATAATTCTGTGTCTACTCACCTTGGAAGAAGGCCGCAAAGCCAGACTCTTTCCAAGAACTCGACAATAAAAGCCCGCCCCACCCTGTGGGGCCACCCGAACTTTGCGAATAGCGTTGTGTTCTGGCCAGGCGCGGATCCGGTCAAAAAATCTGTAAAATTGACCGTGAAATTCTGAAATTTAGAGCAAATCATTGAAATTCACCGCAGATTTCGATGTTTCTAGCACAGTGTGCCCGCCCCTCCCCTTTCCGAAATCGTGGAATCAGCGCCTGCTTTGGACAAATAGGCTAGGCTAGTCACAAATCGTAATTGATGATTAATCTACATTTTGGGGTGCAAGCACAGCAATTTCTAATTCCCATTACCCCAGGACGCGAAATAGGGCTTGCGCATCATCCCTCTCCCGCCAACAACCCCTAAGCACGTGCAGCAGCAATAACCCGCGAAACAGATGGCACTTGTTCCTAGTGACGTAGGCGATTCTGCGCTAGATATGCAAATTAGGTCAATGCTTGCTCGTTTTGGAATCGCCGGTAAGTGGACAGTTTTCGAATAAAGTCAACTTTTTATGTGTTTAGAAAAGAGTGATCACGATCACGTTGTGGTAATTGTTAAGTTGGATATTGTTTTCGCAAGAAAAGCAGTTTTGTTTGGTGATTTAACGAATACATTACCGATCTGAGCGCTTATTTCTTTGGTGTGCAGAAGTGTCTGAAGACTTTGTCCTGCATCAATGCTTGTTACACTACAAAGAATCCCAAACATGGCTTCCGTCTCCAACTGTTCTTTGTGTTCAGTCAGCAGCAGCAGCAGCAGCGGTGGTTGTCGGCTGCTGGGGCTGAGTCAGGGTGAAATTGTGCAATGACTACTCTTACTCACTTCTTGATGTTATTGTTTTTCATTCCTTAGGCCATCATCATGTCTGAACCATAAATTGAAACAAGTGCATGCAACTGCAAGGTGCAAAAGTGAAGTGAACACAGACTGCAGCTGTGGGTGTTGACCACCTGCATTAGCTTGGCCATCTCATCTGGAGTGATCTCACTGACAACATTCAAGTTGGAAGTTTGGTGAGTAAGCTGAATTTCTACATTTTTCATTGGAATTATTTGAATTGTATATTTCACTGATGGATGTTGTGACTTTTAGTTTTTTTTCCTGTTTTGATTTTATTTGATGTTAATCATTTTAATGTTTTTTTATCGAGTTTTGACAATTGAAGGGTTGAATGATTATGATGGCATATCTGTCATGACAGTCAGTGTAATTTGTGACCATTCCAGTGAACAGAAGAAATCCCTTGGCCCAGGGTTTACATGAAATTTATATTGATCATGTTGTTGATGTTTAACTGATTCAAATGAGCTCATGTGGTTGGTAGTCTATGAATTTGGACACTGTGATTTCTCGATAGGAGTGAAAAATTGGATGCCTTTTGTACCTTGGGGATAACTTGGAAGTATCAGGCCTAGCTGTATTCCACTTGGGTGTATTCTCAACTGTGATATGCCAAAGGGTCACTCTCAGTGTTCTGAACAAGTGATTCACACAGTTCTTTTTGAAATTCATTGATTCGCCTTAACCTTAACTTAAAGAATTGTTTCAGCTTGATACGTACCACTGATTTATCACATTCATTGATAATCCATTTAACAAAGCCCGATGAATCAGGTCTGCTGCTGTATTGATAATTGGGAGTTGATTGGTAATTCATACCAAGTGATTCACCGCTGATTGTTGAAGATGATTCAGTCTGAGTACATCGTCTCTGACAACTTGCTGACTTTTGTTGTCTGTGTTTGTTGAAATTTGAAATGTTTTTTTTAATTTTTACTATGAAGAACTCCTGACATGCCTGATCCTACACAAAAACTGATATTTGAAAGGTGCTGTTCATTTTCGTCACTTGAGTAATCTGAGTTGTGATCCTTGGGAAAACGGAAAAAGCTATGCACTTGCAAATTGCAGGGGTTATTTGTTTTGCTGTACACTGTACAGAATAATCGCTGCAATTTGCAGCTTCATAGCTTTCTACATTTTCGCAAGGATCACAACTCACATTCCTCAATTGACGAAAACAAACAACCCCTTTCAACTTATGACTACGAGTTGTTTTTGTGTAAATCAGACATCAGCAATCCAATCTCAACCATGCTGAAAGCAAAAAGACTGGCTTTCTTCATCCGGACTGGATGACATGGTTGAACATGGTCATCACTGTTTCCGCCAGGAATTTTTTTAAGGGGGGGGGGGACAAAGAGAAAATTTGACAGAATTCCTGGTCAAAAAGTTAACACAAAAGTAATTTTCACTTTTTAAGGAGGGGACATACATGTATCCCCCCCCCATTCCCCCCTTTGGCGGAAACACTGGATCAAGTCCTACTTCCTCCTACCCAGTCTGAGTCATGCCATCAATGGTCACCCATCCAGAGTTTTTCTCGCTTTCCCTGTGTAAAGTGGTAACACCCCAACTTGCTGTCAGCAAGTTGGGGTGTTACAGATCTGTGTGCCCAATGACATGAATGAATGGGTGACTCTTTGTGGTTCACAGCTCCACCGCTTGTATGATGTAATGCATTGCATCCTGTGATGGGATTGTCACCTGGTGCTTCCTGCATAACAAATCCTTCATATTGCCCAGGGCTCACACTTGGGAGAAATAATGTCTCCCTCCTCAAAATTTTGGGAGACTTTTTTCACTCTCAAGAGGGAGACTTCACATAAAGTTTGTGGACAACATATCTAACAATAAGTTGTTTGATTTCAGCCTCTTTGCAAAAATTAACACTTAATGATGATATTTTAGGGCATTTAGGAGCGGATTTGGGCATTTTGGGGTGCTGAAAATGCTTCAGAGGGGATCATACCCCTAAAAAAAAAAATTTAAATTTTTTTGGGTGACTATGTCTCCCTGGGAGTTATTTTGGGCAAAATTTTCGCCCCACATCGCCCCCAAATGTGAGCCCAGATTGCCCCTCGAATCTGAAGTTATAAACTTTTATCTGAAATGAGCTTTTTTGTTTCTACCGGTACTTGGTTGAAGTCTCCTTTACCTGTTGTGAAGGCTTCTGACCTGTATCCTGCAGACAAGCCAAAATTATGGTTCACCATCCCACTGCAGTCAAAACAAGTTGTTTTCCTTTCACAAACCTCAAGGCAAGGTTTCCACCATACATCAACGACAGTTTCCCGTGGAGTGTCTTCAAGCAGTTCCGTCTTTCTGAGAACACATGTTTGAGTTGATTCATTTTCATTGATCGTTGGTCTCATGATAAGTGATGCAGCATCTTCATTACCTGACAATGACATTACTGGTTTCTTGCTGAGATGCGGTTTGCGATTGCGTTATGACTCTCAAAAGACTGATGTTCTCAATCTCAGCAATATTTCACCATCCTTTTCCCTACTGGATGGAATGATGATGTGGCTGCTGAATATGTCACCAAGAACGATGTGAATGAATCATTTCTTTATTGGTATCAACATCATCCTGCACAGTGCTAGAAAAGTAGCTGTTTTCATCGGCATTGGCTACAGGATTTTCCCATTTGGCTATAAAGGATTTTGTCAACTTCGCCATTTGGCTACAAAAATTCCTTGATTTTCACCATTTTAATCGCCATAAGTCCTTTCTATTTCCATTGGCAGTATCTCAATCATAGATATTTGGTTATGAAAACTTGTAGACATTTAGCCAAACGGCTACCTTTGAACAACTGAACTTTTCGAGCACTGTCTGCATAACGAAATCCACAAAGCCCTCCTGACTACAGCGGCATGCACTGGGAGACACAATGTAAAAATTTGCTTGCTAAGACATTGATTCTATTCAAGATAAGGAATCCGTTTGATAATCTATTGATATTTCACTGCCGTCCTTTCTGATAACAGACGGAGAAAAAGAGAGAACACTTCTATTTCTTGGCATGTGCATGCTGGCAAACCGCAGTCAGAAACCGTGCATGACTCTGCATTACAGATTTGTTCAGAAAGCCATTCAAATTACAGTACTGAAGAAAAAAGTAAAGATATTTTATCCTTTCATAATCTGTGCAGCGTCCGTGATAAACTGTCAATTGTCAATAATTACTGTGCATCAGATGTATCATAGAGACATTGATTGTATGTCCAGCGACTTGCATTTCCCTATTTCCCCGAGTCATCTGTTGCTCAGCTATGCACTGTTCAGATGATTGATTGCAATGAGATATCTCACAGCAGATATGATATTTACTATTCTAGGAGAGTGGAATCAACCCTTTCAGTTTGTGACGACAGGAAGAGACTTGTCCTCGAACTGTTTGATGCTCAGTTTGAAGGAAGAGATAATAATTTCTTCTTGGGGAATAGATTTGAGATTGCTTTTAAACGGGCTGGTGCAACATTTTCAAAAACAATTTATCTCCACTGTGTATCTTTTGTATACAAATTACCATAATCTAAAGTCAAACTTGGAGTTCAGCCACCAAAAGAAAGGAACCTTCAACTTTATTGAGAGAGACAGCAGAAGTCATTAAATTGTTGTGCAACAATACCAGAAATACATTTCGTTTTGATGATGCTGAAGAATTATAGCCTCCTTGTCGAGCACAGTGCCCACCCTTCCTGAGTGTGACAAGTACTTGATAGAAAAACATGTATTGGGAATTAAAAAAAGGAAATACTCTGCAAAACATGTGCATTATTCAGGCCTACTTGATGAGTTATAACAGAAATATATTACTGGTTATAACTAAGGGTGCAAAATATCCAAGCTTCAAGCTGCCACATCCTGCAAATGCAACTCAGCACTTGCCGAAGTTCATTGTCAATGTCATCTCGGCAAAAAACAATTGACTCAGTTGCCGTCATCACTTGCGGTATCCCTGGGAAGGGGAGTGACCTTTTCATGGGCTCCATTACAAGATATTTTTACCCGGGTGCATTCTTGGTTATCAAGCATAACTCGATTCTTTGATATCTTCTCTGAGCATGAGGGTATCGAACTGCTTTGACGTTATTGTCGTCATGGTGATTCCTTTGATTATCGATCTGATCGGCACGCCTTAGATAGATTCCTCGTTGGTGTTTTTCACGACATTGCAGTGGTAGCTTAGTCACTATCTTGTTATTCCCATGTAGACAATAGGAAGACTGTTATCTGTGCTTCACATTTGTTTTTCTTTCAGATCAATTTGAGCTTCTCCTTTTGCTCAAAGTCGCCCTTGGCAGTTTCCACTGAGTTCAATACAGGAATTTCTCTGCTAAAAGGGTTGAGTTTGTTCAAATTGTTGAAGTCGTTATTGGCATTGTTGAGTCAGCCAGGGAAGCTTTGCTCTTTACCAAGCAAATCAAGACAATTGATTTTCAACCTTTTGTTGCATCTTTCTGGGGAACTTTTACAGCCGTCTTCTGGTGGGTGTCAGGTGATACTGTATAGTCAGGCTGTGAATGGAAAGTTGGTGGAGCTACTCAAATTAAAGCCATCAAAAAAATCTCTTTCGCCTATGTCTGGTGTAACAACATCAGAGTCAGACCTCCTTGCAATGACTACGTCATTGTACTTCGGGCATGGGTGTGTAAGGAGAAAATTCACGATGATGTAGCCTATTCAACTTAAGTTCCAATCTATTGGCAATGGCCGTTTATTGCACAGGTTAGGTAATCAGTGTTTCTGCTAGGAATTTTTTAAGGGGGGATCAAAGAGAAAATTTGACAGAATTCTTGGTCAAAAACACAAATTTTGATTAATTTTGACTTTTTAAAGGAGGGGACATACCCCCTGTACCCCCTTTGGCGGAAACACTGGTAATCAGTGGTTATATCATAGCATTCACTCCCAACTCATCGCATTCTGTGCAGTGACTTAAGGAATAAGCCAAGGAACCACTGAGTTCCAAACCTTCTTGAGTCAGCCGATACTTTGGGCTTGTCACTGGGAGATTGTTCGTGTTGTCTCTAGAGAGCACAGGAGCTTCGCGACATCTTGATCAAGCTTCCATGTTTGCAAGCTGTTGACTGCAAGAGGAATTGTTCAACAGTATGAGGCCTGTTGGATCCCCTTTCATGTACAAAGGCTGTGATGGACATATTCATGTGTACCACAAGCAGCTGTGCAGGGACTTCCTTGTTTGTCATGTCAGTGGAGTCATGCCATGTGCTGGCGTATTGTTCCATTCATTGTGATGGTAAAGGGAAGATGGGTCTTGCATTCTTGGACAGCTGAAAATGAAAATGTTTTAATTAAGTGCCTGTATCCACTATGGAGTGACCAAGGAGGTACTAAATGGAAAAAAGCCATGCTTTTGTTGGCCTACTCCCACAGTACTGCTCTTTCTCTCAAAAAATTTACAGCCTTTACACTTGGGAGGACCAAAATATTACAAACTTCAACTTGCTCAAACAAATCTCCTGGAACTACAAGCCTGACCAAATCCAATAGGTTGCCGACATGCAGTTGCAAAAAAAGGCACCTTAGACTTGGCAAATTGACTATGATAAGATAAAAACACTCATGATGTAGACTAGAGCAGTGTTGGCCAGAAGTTCTTATCGATCTTAATCCAAAGGAAAACTTGGCCTTACTTCAACATTGTCCACTTCTGCCCCGTTCTTTGATGGATGGTTCTATTCTATTATCTCCAAAGAAGATATCGGCAATAATGGCTTTAAAAATAAAACAAGACTTGACCCTTGGTGACATTGGAGAATATTTTTGCCATTGCTTGTGCGCAGATCTAAAGGTGGGTCAACCAAAAGGTTTGTTCTACAAATCTCCTTAGGGTGATATCGCAGTATTGATCAGAATATTGGTGTAGGTGTACTGTTCGTCATCTTCCTCCTTAGGATATGTGCAGTGTCTACTGTTCAAATTTGGCCTTTAGTAGATAGGCATGCTTTCCTTTAAAAGCTTTAGTGGAGTGAATAATGGTAACCTTGATAATACAGAGTTTTCTCTATCTTAGTCATTTGATGACCATTCATGTTCATCAGAATCAGCTTGGTTGCTGACTTCATATGCTTGGAGAATCTGAATGCAGCCAATAATGCTGGCTGGTGCTTTTCCAATAAACGCCAGCGATTTCATTCACCAGAGAATTGGTGGAGCCAAGACATTTGCAATCTCAACAAGTGCTTTTGCTCCAATGGCAACATACATTCGCGAAATATTTCCAAGTCCAATAATTGTCACATTGGTCTCAGTTGCCTTTGCTGGTGCTATACATTTTGCAGTATTTCAAAAATCATTTATTCATTGGTGTTTGAAGTTTGAGATGTGGCTTCTGATATTGATGCCAATTTCTCAGAGCTCGCGTTGCCAGCCTTAGTAGCTTTCAACGTTTCATGGCCATACCAAATCCTCCAGCAGTTTACACTGCAGTGGATATGACATCAGCCGATAAGAATGATATCCTGGAACATCAATGCCATTGATACAAAATCCACCAAACTGAACAGGAACATAAAGCAACAAGAAAAAAACAGGACAAGACGTGAATACCTATTGTCTACAGTTGTCCCAGCGGCTCTGTCAGCAATTCCTGTATCCTTTGTCATTATCTCATCATGTCATAACAAAAGTCTCAGAGCTTCATCATGGTGGGAATAATGAGCAACCTTACACCAATGTACACGGACACAATCAGAGCAGAAGAAGGGGAGTTTTATGATAACCTCAGCTACGTTCATTGTCAGTTGTCAGACATTATCAAACTTCTCTGATGTGGACTTGGTCAGTTTCCATGGCCAGTAAAGTGGTGAGGAGATTTTGGTCTGGTGGTACGCACGGAGGGTTCCAACATTGGATCTGGTCCAAGAATCTGGTGAGCAGGTTGGATCCTGCTGCTAACTGTTGTTTGTCTTTTGTTGTGTTGCTGCCAACCATTGGACTTCACCAAACTGATCTGCTTCAGAAACTGGTCACCAGTTCATGCGATACTTCCAATCAAATTTACAAAAATCAGAGAAAACTATCAGGAATAAGAAAAGTAGGCCAGAAACATAATGGCAGTCATGACTTAACGAGGCAAGACCCGAACAGGATGACGCTGAAGGACTCCATTCACGCCAATATCACCCGTGATATTCCTGCTGAATACAGCCAGTGCAGGGGTCAAGTGTATCTCATGTATTGAGCCATTCACGTCCTGGGACATTTAAATCCATGTTTAAAGGACTCGGCGAACTTGTCTGGCAGCAGGTTTGGAGAGAGCAGGAACAAGTTCTTTGTTCGCTTTGGTGGATGAATGTAAATTTGGACTGCTGATGCTGGGGAGGGAGATCCTGATGCTGGTATCTTTAGCATCTTGTCTTCTTGCCTCATCTTGTCAACATTGCCGTCTGCCTGTGGTCCACAGGGGACACAGTAGTTGTCAGGGCTTCCGCTAGCATTAGCCACACAGTAAATTAGGGAAAAATCATTGAAAATGACCACAAAATCAGCCAAAAATGATATCTGTGGCTGAAGGAAAAAGCTGAACTTGGCCAGCATCTTTCACATTTCCTATTACTGTTGGTAACGAAAATTTGAGGCCGGCAGAAGCCTTGAGTTGTTTTTGGCAAATCTTACATTTGCTTGATATGACAAACCTCATAAAAGTGAAAAAATCTGCTTTTAAAAGATGTTTCTTTCAGAAGAGAAGCAACCTCTCGCGGAGGCAAGAATATTGATATTTCGTAGGAAATAATCAAGACCACTTGACGCATCTTGCTGCACCCACCTCGCTATACAATACTGGAATCATACTGATGAGCCTACCATCTTTGAATGAGAGACTCCAATGTGCTCTCAGATTTATATTTAGTGTATTGATTTTGATAGAGCCAATACTGTTGGTGGTACAAGAAGTCATGCAAGAATCATGTTCCTAGTCGTGTGCTGTTTGACAAGCACAGCTGTGATATGGACCACGACTATGAGAAGACAGTGTGTGCTTGTCTGAACAAAGGATTCATCGCCAGCAATGCCATTAGCTGGAGTGGCAGTTGCTGCTTTGTGATTCTGTGTGGTGTCTCCTGTGCAGTGTGGCTGGCCTAGACAGGCGTATTTCTCAGTATCTCCACCTTGTCCCCTGTAGCCACAGGAGCTGGAAGTGGGCTCGTTTTAGTAAGAAGCAAATTTGATTGAGCGGGGGTCCTCCCAATGCTCAGCAAAGTCCAGATAGGAGTTGTTGCCACTCCAGACAACTCGCCTCTAAACTTATCTTGACCAACAAACTTTGGATACCTTAATTGGGCTGTCTTCTGTTCTTCAGCCCAATGGTTGCTACTAAAACTGCCCACGGGGTTCTCCAAGAGAGGTTGCGATAGCGCAGAATGGTGAACTCTGAATCCCAACACTTTATTTTCTGCCCGATAATCAAATTCTTGATTTCTCTTCCCAGTTTCTATTACTCTTTTGTTAGTTTCATTTTCCATACTTCAGAAGTTACGTGCTGCTTCAATTGCACGTCAGCAGCATGTGGGGAAGCAGGCACAGCTGTGACTTGATCTACCAATGCTCCCGTGCGCGAGTTGGATGACAATCACATTCTGAACAAAGAATGGGTAATTTGATATTCATGGTGTTAGCAGCAGATGAGTTTAATGTCTGCAGTCTGGGTCCTTTCCATTCTGTCTCACTGCTTGCAGTTGAAGTCCTCAGACTTTTATGGTTGTGCTGTGCCATCGTATGGGCGGTGAAAACAAGGGGGGAGGGAAGAGGTCAGAAAGTTTGTCAGCCATAATTGCTTTGAGCCACTGGGGCGTTTTTCTATCCTGACAATATTGTGGCTGATGGCTAGCAACAGTCGTTGTTGGTAAAAGATGCAAGTAATAGTAATCACTACAGGTGAATCCTTAAGAGTAGGTGGCAGTGATTCAGCGATTACTGCATAAAGAACCCGATACCTCTTTCAAATGGTAATTGAACGGTGACATTTCATTGGCAAGAGCCACGCTGCCACATCGAGACTAAGATAAAATCAATACGCCGTGTTCCAAGGCTCTTAGCGGCATCTGTATTGCCTGCTTGCAGACACTCACTCGTCCAATACCATGATATTCTCATCCGACTTAGTGGGCTTGGCATATATACCGGTATTTGTCTGGTGAGAAGACAGAGAATGGACTGGAGACGTGGCCGATGAGAGTTAGAGAAGTTAGATTCTAAAGGATTGATTCTTTGAAGCATTTGGTGATTGTAATCACTGGTAGTGGGGTGCTCTTTGTGGACTATATTCATGACTGAACTCGGAAACTTTCCATAAAGAAGCCGTGTTATTATCTCTGTTGACTGTGATCTGCTCTGGACTAAGATGGGATCAACACTCAGTAGTCGGAGGGGGTGTCATGGCCTCGAGATCTGTGGAGTGTGGCTCATAGAGGATTGTGGTGATCCGCTTGAATGAGCGAGGATATTTCCATATTCTTTCGGATGGTGATCACCGTGTTTTCTAGGAGTTGGTCATTGTCTTGTCTTACCGGCTCTTTTCAAAGAACAAACCACCTGATAGTGATACGCTAGCTGTGGGACTGAACGTATTTCTTCAGATGATTCAAAATGTAAGCTATTGGTAAATTGATGTGTGCTAATGATTCTCTTTGTCATAAGTAATGTGCTTTGTAATCAAGTCACCATTAGGCCTATTGAAGTTATATTGAATTCATGATATGCTGTGAGCCGAGTAGTTTGAAGGGCTCTCTTGTGAGAGTGCAAACTGGTGTTGTGGAAGCACCATACAATATTTTTGGTATCGGGCTGAGCTTTTGTAGTGATGTTCTTCGGGCGACTTCTACACCAGGTCCACTTCATCAGACATGAATTGGAAATGGTACTAGTCAAGGGTTTAACAGAGGGTCGATCATGAGTGAGTGATGCTATGACAGAAGTTCAACTCTCTGTTACACTCTCTCTGAAACTGAGAGGCGTTGAGTTGGCCGTACTCTGTGCTTTGTTGCAAGATCATACTTGTTTGCCTTTTCGAAAAGGATTGAAACACTGACTCGAGCTGCTTCTTCACAGTTCAGATACCAGAAACTTCTCAGTTGAGGCTGGACTGATGATGTTCTGCACTTAATTCTGATTTATGGTGATCAGTATACAATAAGAAGTGTTAATTATCTTTGCCTCTGAAATATTCATTAAGAATCTGGTATGAAAGCTGAGAAATATGATGAACATGGTTTCAACTGAGTTAGCAGCAGCGTGCACTTTCCATGCTGCTCTCCCAGACTCTGCCATGTCTGCGGTTTAGAAATTCTCGCCAGCAATTGATCCGTTGTGAACATATATAAATGTCCTTGGATTTCGCTGTCAAAGTCATGCAGGAATATCTGCTGCTCTGGGTGTTGTCAATAAGTTTTTGTGGTATATAGATTGTTGCATGAAGTGGTAAAGATGCTATATGCTTTGGTATCAGGGATAGAGAGTTGCCATGAGATTGTGGTATGTCCTTGTGTATTGACTCACTTGGTTAATTGTTTGTTCATATGCTGGTTTTCAAGAAATCAACTGATAACAGCAGAGCACTATTTGCAGTTTTAAAAAAATACTACAATTTTATCTATGTACTCGCATATGTTGGTGCTGGTGTGCTAGGATTTGCCATGATTTGGTGTTGCTTGTTGGTGTGCTAGGATTTGCCATGATTTAGTGTTGCTTGTTGGTGTGCTAGGATTTGCCATGATTTAGTGTTGCTTGTTGGTGTGCTAGGATTTTCATCAGAATCGGATGGTGTGGACTGAATATTTTTTGCTTGGCCTCAGTGGATATGCTTTGTCTAGCTTGTCATGATCCCAATAAAAAAACAATAAAAGTAATTTCTTGTTGAGGCCTTAAAGCATGACTTGTTGGTTCCTATCGCCGTTATCTTGTGTCATGTTTGGAGTGTTGGCCTCAAGGATTGAGCCTTCTTTATTGAGATGACCTACTCTCTCAGTTATTTGTCAGTCTTATTGGTCATGAATTTCTATTGTTGGTCGACTTTNACCCAAAGCGCTCCAATGTGCTATGTGGGCCCCTGCAGATGACCTTTATGACCATGTGAAGTTTCGGCCCGATCGGATATCCAATATGGCCGCCAGGTGGCGTAAACCCGAAAATCATCAAAGTGCTGTAACTCAGGAACGACTTGACCCAAAGCACTCCAATGTGCTATGTGGTTCCCTGCAGATGACCTTATGTGCATGTGAAGTTCCGGCCCGATCGAACATACAATATGGCGCCAGGTGGCATAACCTAAAAATCATCAAAGTCCTACCTGGGAGTGACTTGACCGAGATTGCTCATAACACTGATCCAACCCGGTGAGCACATGGTCCATGGACCATTTCATTGCTTTTGTGAACAGATTGCTCATGCTCCGGGGCAGCAGCATCCTGAGGACATCAGGAGTCATTGCGCTTGGCTGGCACCTTGTTCTTTGTGAAATTTGGCATGATGTTTCTGCTGATGTGGGGTGGGGAGGGTGGTTGATGATGCTGAGAAGAGCGAAGGATGAGTTGGGTGTTGTTGAGTCCGAACCCAAGGCCACTGGAAAATCTAGGGTGTGGTCGTTATGTAGATTACAGCAACTCAAGGCCACTGTATGGAGATCAGTGTATTGTGCAGCGGGCTTCTGATGTGGCATTGGTTTGTCCTTTTCCCTGATATGTGCTTAAACTTCGTTGGCCTTTGCAGAATCCATTTGGATCATGGACCGACATTCTGAAACACAGGAGCTGTCATCCTGTTCCCTGCATCCATATTGATAATTATGACTAGAACTTGCAGATGGACCCCCTCCACAACAACAAGAAGATTGAATACATTTTCAGAAATTTATTCTGTCTGAAGCTTTTTGCTCATGAAAATTGATCTTCTGCCTGAGAAACTGATAGCCGCACCCGTGTTCACATTGCAAACCGCAAGTCATCACTGATCCACGACCAGTCATTTGCCTTGCTGGTCAACCAGTATAAAGTGGGCCTCCGACGACTCTACCCTATTGATTATCCCCATAAATGCCAATACATTTGCAGTAATTATTCCCAAGTATTATCTTTCCTGCGTTTATAGATTGATCGTGAAATCTTCCTTCGAAACGAGACCAGGACTCCTTCTAATGTTGTCTATCGATGACCTCCGGTCTTGACATCGTTGGCGTGCGTCTGTTTGGCAGTGATATCAGCGATAGCCAAGATTGGTGGTGGGTGAAGTAGTTCAGTGTGACTGTTAAAAAAGGCTCAGAGGTATTCAGGCTGAGGCATGTAAGGATTGCTTTGTTAGGTTATCACCAGTTTCGTACTTTACTGGACATCACGAGTCCGTTCAGAGTACCACATGTTTGGAATTCTTTTTGTTTCTTTGACATCATTCGGGCCTGACGCACCATTAACTGATAGGGCAGTGACTGAAATAGCCCCAGGTTGCTCTGCATAGATAGAACAAAGCCGAATATTATCAAGCTTCAACAGGCAAAAAGAGAATTCAGACTGTCGTCATGTAGAAGCAACAAGGAGCCTGGCAGTCTCTGGGGATCGTTATCCATTTAGGATTAGCATTTGATGGTAGACTTCCTCTTGGAATGAACAACAACATCCTGGTGAGTGCTGATCATGGCTGCATTCAAAACCAGGAAGGAACTCTTTCCTGTTCTTTGTGTAATTGCAGTCTTGCAGTGGTCATGAGTTGAAGAGCAGGATTTCTTAGCTAATGACTTGGCATGAAAAAAGCTTTTTTTATGT
>NMRB01003649.1:27478-38062 GCA_002633025.1 Notospermus geniculatus | reverse complement strand
ACGGCGCACGCCCCCCCCCCCCCCCCCGTTCAGCCGCCGAGCAGCAAAAATTTTGGAAGGCATATAATCAGACCCCTGATTTTCAGTAAAAAGAAATTTGGCCTTCCCAGGTGCCAGGAAATCGCGTTTCCGGCACTTTTACGCAAAAATTTTCGGCGCTTCGCGCCTTTGGGGCTCAGGGAATGGGGGTTTGCCCATTCCACGCCCCCCCGTTCGGCAACTCCTGGATCCGCCACTGACTGTTTTGTTTTCCTTTCATTTATTTACTTCGTCTGATTTCGGTTCTTTGATTCATTTGGATCTATCACTGTGACTGCTTGTATGCATGTAACCTGTACATGCACATGCACATGCACATGTACATGTAACATATACATGTAACACTGCACACCGTTATCGGCCAAGTTATCTTCACATCGACGAAGTGGATTACACGGAAATAATACGTACATCTACCGTGATACGCCTTTACACATGCTTCAACGTCTAGCACCGTTGTATCGGATACACGTCTACCGTCGTCCAGCATCTTTGTGTTCTTCTTCCGTTTGATTTATTTCACTCGACTTTATCGTTTGACTTTCTTTGTGATCATTTGTGCTATCCACCTCTCACTGCACGAGTATACGACTCTTGCGCGGATTTCGACGACTTCATTTTCTATTAATCTGAGGACCTGAAATTATAGTATTTATATTGTATTAGAATTTACTGCATATGATTGCAAGTAAACAATGGCTCAGGTCGAACTCAACAAACGGGAAGCAATCTCGAGAGAACTGACAGTTATACTTCTGACCGAACATGAACATTCTCTCGCACAAACTGACGTAGTGGACCCAATCTGAACGTCAGCGAACGATTCGTGCCAACATCGTATCTCTGACGTATATCGGACAGCGCCATATTGCTCCGGGATCTACTTCTTCGGTTGTGCTCGACAAGACTTATTACTACGCCGAGGCTCCTATATACAGTCGAGGTAGGTTACGATGGCCGCCCGAATGTAGCCGAGTACCTCCGAAGATGACGTCGATTGGTAGTGGACCGTCTCATTGAAACAGGTATACACATAGATGGAATTGTATGTGTACAAAAAGTTTTCAATAGCTTTGAAATAACTTTCTTGAATGATAGGGAAAAGAAAATGTTTATGAAACACAGCTCTCAAATTGAAATAGGGTCCATCCCCTTCACCGCAAAGGAGGCCCCGAGCATTTATAATAGAGCACGTCCCGAACTCATGACTGTACATATCATAGGTTGTCCCTACGAACTGCCTGATGACCTGCTGCGCGCCAGGCTGGAGGACTTCGTGAATATCGTTGCCCTTTTTAGAGGCCACATGAAGCCCCCATATAGGCATATTGAATCAGGCATCAGGCATTGTAAGTATGCCAAAGTATTAAAACCGATACCAACACATATCTTCATAAAAGGGGTGAAGGTCTTGTTCCGGTACGAAGGACAAGACCTCACCCTTCAATGCACCAATTGCCTGAGAAGGGGGCATTCGGCCAAAGAATGCCAGAATAGGAGTGTCAAATGTCCAACGTGTGGAAAAGGCCACTACAAACGTGACTGCCAGGTTGGCAAGAAATCATGGGCTCAACTAGCAAAAGAATGTGCGGAGGATATCGAACGCCTCAAGGTTTGGGATGCCGTCCCGGAAAAAGACGGCAAATCCAAACTACCTGTTAAAGTCAAACTTAAACCGCCTGTCAGCGAAGACACGTCGGACGACATCGCCAGTGTTGACGACGAATGTCCGCCCAAACGGGTGTGCATTAAAGACACACCCGACTACGAAGTAGACTTCCCTCCACTGATGAGCGAGACTCTACCAACCAGGAAAAAACAACCGCGAAAAATGGAAGGCGAGAAGCCAGTAGAAGTACCAGAAGAGTGTAAGAAACCCTGTAACCGACAGAGACCGTCAGAGGACGTAATAGAAGATCTGATCGAGAATGAACCAGAACCACCCCTGAGTCCACTCTCAGAGGAAGAAACAGAGAGGTCCAATGTTGTCATCACTTAAACATACATATCACATCCCTTGAACTGATTATCCTGTAACACTCTACTAGTTATGATTATCCTTACGCTTAACTCAGCGGGTTTTAGAACAAAATTACACGAAATTTTATATTGTCTAAAATCGACCTCATATGATATTTTACTTCTTCAGGAAATCCATAAGCTTACGCCGTCAATGGTGAAATCCATTGAAACAACTTTGCAAGTGAAAACTTTTTTTAACCAAGGGACAATCCTCTCTAGAGGGACAGCAATTTTTATAAGGGAACACCACTCCATGGTCATAAAAAACCAATCACCTCTTGACGAAAATGGGAATACTCTGCTCATAGAAGCGACATTAGATGATCAAGACATCAACATTTTAAACATTTACGCACCAAACGAAGGCACAGAAAGGTCAAAATTTTTTAAAACCCTTAAGCCTAAACTAGATAGCGCTATCCCTACCATAATTGGAGGAGATTTTAACTTCATAGAAGATGCAGCTCATGATAGGATTTCCAAAGAACCAGTACCCAGGGCAACAGAGGAGACGGCAAAAAAGGGAAAACGGGCTTTTCTTGACATCATAGATACTTTACAACTGGTCGACCCCATGAGGGAAATTTACAATGATAAATAAGTCTATACAAGAAGGACACCAAAAGTTTCATCCCGATTGGATAGGTTTTATTTTCACCATTCCTTTATACCTTTGATTACTGGCTATGTTCATCAAGCAGTATCCTTTTCAGATCATGATATTTTTGGATTTAAACTTAATTTTATGAATAGAAACAAATGGGGACCCGGTATTTGGAAACTGAATACGAGTATCCTTGAGGAAGCAGATTTTAAATTGATAATTACAAATTTATGGAATGAATGGGGAAGACAAAAGGGAACAATGAATCACCAAGAATGGTGGGACCAAGGAAAAGCCCTAATAAAAAGGTACGCCACTGAATATTCCAAATCAAGGGCAAGTGCCCAAAATTTTGAAGCAAATCAAATCAACACCAAGTTACGAAATTTAATGGCGAAAGAAAGCTTAAATCAAGGGGAAAGGGAAGAAATTGTACGTCTGAAAATGAAACTTAAAGAAATAGAGACTAGGAAATTAGAAGGGGCACAAATTAGAAGTAGACTGGAGTATATTGAAAAAGGGGAAAAACCAACCAAATTCTTTTTTGATCTTGAAAAAACAAGAGGGAAAAGTAAACAACTAAACACAATACTGAAGGATAATACTGAAACATCAGAAAAGGCGGATATTTTACAAGGGGTTCATGATTTTTATACACAACTTTATCGATCAGAGGGAACGGATCAAGCAGCGCAAAATGACATTCTCCAATGCATTACGAACAGATTAACAATGGACGACAGACTTAAATGTGAGGGACTAATTACAGTAGACGAATGTAAAAAGGCTTTATCTCAGATGAAAAACAACAAGTCACCGGGGTCGGATGGACTACCTAAAGAATTTTATGTCACCTTTTGGGATACAATAGGGGAAGATCTAACTGAAACCTTGAATAATAACTACTTTGTAGGGAACTTATCGGATTCTCAAAAAGAGGGAATTATTACTATTATATACAAAAATAAAGGGGATCCCAGGGAATTGAAAAATTGGAGGCCTATCAGTCTACTAAATGTCGACTACAAAATTCTGAGTAAAGTTTTAACCAATCGTTTAAAGAAAGTAATGTCAGTTTTAGTTCATAGCGATCAGGCCTGTGGCGTGCCTGGACGAACAATAAATGACCATTTATACTTAATTCAAGATTTGTTTGACTACTGCAATGAAAATAATTTACAGGGTGGGATAGTCTGTATTGACCAAGAAAAAGCTTTTGACCGCTTGGAAAGACATTTTATCATTAAAGTTTTAGAATCCTTTGGATTTGGGCCAAATTTTATCAAATGGGTAACAACATTATATGAGGGAACATACAGTCGTGTCAATGTTAATGGGGCCCTGACGGACACGATCTCCATAGAGAGATCCGTCCGTCAGGGCTGCTCCATATCCATGCTACTCTACGTTTTATGCATTGAATTACTTGGAGAGAAACTTAGAAGGAACCCACATATTATAGGCATCAGAATTCCCAATGTACACGAGCAAAAAGTTAAGCAGTTTGCAGACGACTTGATAAATTTTATTGGTAGCGCAGATTCTCTAAAATATATTTATGAAGATTGTGAACTATTTGGGAGGGCTTCAGGGTCAAAAATAAATAAAGAAAAAACTACTATTCTGCCTTTGGGGAAATGGAAAAGAAATTATCCACGCAAATTACCGAGGGAAATTTTTCGAACGACAACCAAGATATTGGGACTGACCTTTGGCTTAGAAGCAAGCACAGTATGGGAAGGAATTTTAAATAAGATTAGAAACAAACTAAATATGTGGAAACAAAGGCGCCTTTCTATGGCCGGGAAAAAGCTGATTATCCACACATACGTCTTGAGTAGTCTTTGGTATATAGGTAGGATAAGGGGAATCCCCGAAAACATTATGAAGGAAGTGGGAACGCTTATCTATAATTTTTTATGGTACCCTAGAAAAAATGAAATGATCAAAAGAACAACACTTGAAAAAAATCCATGTGAAGGGGGATAGGGCTAATCAATATCAAAAACAAATTATCCACCTTTTGGTTTAGTAGGATCCAGGAAGGGTTAAAGAATCCGGAAAAGCAATGGGTAAGCCAGGTCATTTATAGACTTGGTTACACACTCCGTCATCAGAACCCTGATTTCGGATCAAATACATACGGGAAACTCCCACTTACCACATCGTTTCATCCAGGCCTAAAATTTTCTAAGTTCAGTTTTGGTCACTATTGTTAGCGGGAGAGGTGTCGTTTCATCCAGGCCTAAAATTTTCTAAGTTCAGTTTTGTTCACTATTGTTAGCGGGAGAGGTGGGTGTGAATGTAAGAGCCTTATTGTCATGGGTTATGGGTATTGGTCACCACAACGTCCTACACCATAACTTTGGGTTTGGGTCACTGGATTGGAGGCCACATGGTTTTCGTCAATACAATATGAGCGTAAACACGGTGCATTTCGTTCAGCTGTGCATTGGGCCTAGAGCTGCAACAAAAGAGGTGAATGCAAGCTGAGGTTATTTAGCCGTCGGCACAGAATGGGATTTTTTTCCTGGTGGTTGTACATCCCTTTAGAGCCGTCCTATGATTGGCCAGACATTGGAGAGAATCGCGATCCCGAAGCGTAGAATATTGAGTCGAGAACCACTGAGCTCCATGCTTATACTTGGCTCATTATTGGCTCTTGTTTTTGTTGTAATGCAGTAGGAAACCAGAACTCCAGTGGAAACCTACGGTGTTAAAGAGAGTTGCCCTGTCTATCACATTGAGTACTAGCTGCGACCCGGAATCTAACTGGGAACATCAGAGATGACTGGGCCGATATTTCTATTGCGCCATTCTGGCGCTCCTGAAGCGACACGGCAGCTTGGGCTGTTAGTCGGTTCAATCGAAGATGCCGAAATTAATGTTTTATCGTCAATTCACCAACATTTTCAATACATTTGAGTAAAATGACTTGGTAGTTGAGAAAGGCGGAGGGTTTAGAATTGTTTCAGCCCTGTGGACGATGGAATGAACGCCCGCTGTAACGTCGATCACTGTTCCCCGTATTTCTGTGTTTTATTCTTATTATGTGTTGTATTCTTATTGTTTCTCTCCGGACAGATTATAAGCGGCAACTAACCCAACAATAACCATTCTAGGCCGCGTCTATTGTTGGGGAAGACTGAGCTACAAAAACACTCACAGATGTTACACTTCAAAACTCAGACAAGCAGACCGAACTTGATCAAGAAAATTTTTAAAAGTTTTCCTCTGTTGCGGTGTTCCTTTTTCATTGAGGACCTCAAACAAACCTGCTGACTTAGAAATTGACCAGACTGACACCAGTACTAAAACGTGCTGTTGTACAAAGTTTCTGTTGTAGGCCTAAGGACACATTTCCATTCATGCACGCTCTACCTGCGCTTGACCACAGTACATGACTTTCTTTTGTTGGCGTATAGACCTTTTCAGCGACAACTCTATTATGAGCATTCCATTTACCACCCACATCCCCTATAGAAATAGGGAAAATTCGGACTTAGAAAATGTTATCAACGCAGAAGGGACGATGTGGTAAGTGGGAGTTTCCCGTATCTTCACACCTTCACCAAGACTGAAATATATAGACACCTCTCAAATGTTATAGATCAGGTTGGTCAGCTTTTTCCCGGGAATAACTTTATTGACATTAAACAATATGAAATATACACTGCGCTGAATCTCTCAGAGAAGCCTACAATAGAGACTCGGTACCCATGGGTTCCATGGGACCGAGTCTATAAATCTCATACCCAATGCCCAGTAAACAATTTTATCAAGGACACTTCATTCCAGCTAATTCATAATGCCTTACCCACGGGAGAAAGACTGCAACACTTCAATATGAACGCAGAATACTTCTGTGCCCTCTGTCGAGAAGAGGACGAACTAGAGTCTTTAGAACACCTATTTATCGATTGTAATAAACTCCGTGGAGTACAACAACTTGTATGCGCCACATGCAATTGTCAGATTTTAACAAAAGATACAGTATTTTTCAATATCGGTAGTACAGAAGATCAGAGCCGCTGCTTAGCCCTTTATAAGCATGCTGTATGGCGTATACGGTGTTCCTTATAAAAATGAGTAAAGAAAATGAAGATGTAGAAACAGCAATTATAGCATACTTCAATAAACTTTTAGAAGACCAATCGGTTGCAGTCTTTCTCCCGGAGATTTTACCATTAAAATTGTAATGTAATTAAATCACGTGTTATTCGTTCTTTCCTTCATTCTTCATTCTTCGGTTAGATGGCGATGGATCCCACCCCCCCTCTGTCATGGTGGAAGTACAGACTGTGTCTGTCGGGTGCTGCCTAATGGAGGGGGTGTGATTACATCGTGAGTCATTAATCGATACAAATAGTACAACTGGTCACACTCATAACGTATCAATGCTATATTACCAAAATTTTGCTCCCTCTTTTCACCTTATGACTGGTAGTGCCTCCCATCCTCCTCTCGCATGGTGGAAGTACAGGCCGGGCCTGTCGGGTGCCGCCCGCGGAGGGATTTGGGAGGCATTGGCCGCTATCCAAGAAACTTTCATTACTATCATCATCTGTTTTATCAGTTTTAGCTTACCTTTACGCCTGTATGCTGGCTTCAATAAATAGGCCGTCTGCTCTCTTCAACGGTCGTCCCTCGCCTTAAATGTGCGAGTGCTATAAATGTGTGTGGTGCGGCGGGGATGAGCGGTCCCCCACGCCCTGTATGACTGCAGGAGCAGCTGCAGGGTCGTGGGTCACCGACGTTTCTCGTCGCATCTATCTCCAACCACTTACTGCCCGTATTGCTGCCTGTAAATAAAGGTTACACTTATCAAAATGTGGCCGGTGCTTTGCATGTGTGCGGCGAGGGTGATCGGTCCCCCACGCCCTGTATGACTGCAGGAGCAGCTGCGGGGTCGTGGGTCACGGACGTTTCTCGTCGCATCCATCTCAGACCACTTACTGCCTGTATTGCTGCCTGTAAATGAAGATTACACTTATCAAAATGTGGCCGGTGCTGTACATGTGTGCGGCGAGGGTGATCGGCCCCCCACGCCCTGTATGACTGCAGGAGCAGCTGCAGGGTCGTGGGCCCCAAGAAAACAACTGGCCACCAAGGCTGCCAGGAAGAGTGCCCCGGCCACAGGTGGAGTGAAGAAGCCTCATCGCTACAGGCCCGGAACTGTAGCCCTTCGTGAGATCCGTCGTTACCAGAAGAGCACGGAGCTTCTCATCAGGAAATTGCCGTTCCAGCGGTTGGTTCGTGAAATCGCNCCCCCCCCCCCAGCCTGGCGAGCAGCTCCGCCATCGGACAAAATACTTATTAAATAAGTATCTACATGTAAGTTTCTAGATCTCGGATTTTCACCACTGCTACAAGTAACAGTCAAAAAATTTTTTGATTAGATGTAAAATAAATGTAAATAAATTTGTAAATAGGACATATACAAAATTGTAGGATATACTCTAGATTCGTTCTTTTAAGGTTACTTCAGATATTCATGCTGTAGGTAAGGCCAAGCCCACAATATAGACCATACAAATAATCTATTGATTCTATTCAACATAACTGACCAATGAGTGAGTCTTGCTTTACAGCTCTTTATTTTACCATGCATATTCAATTGGGTAGGCGGTCATACGGGTGTTCAGTAAAGTAACCGTAGAAGAACGAATCTAGAGTATGTAATATCTATCATTAACTGCACGTACAAAATACAAAAAAATGTAAATACATGTAGATGAACTATCAATAGATATGTAAATGTAAATACGGGAAACTCCCACTTACCACATCGTTTCATCCAGGCCTAAAATTTTCTAAGTTCAGTTTTGGTCACTATTGTTAGCGGGAGTGGTNTGCCAAGCGTGTGACCATCATGCCGAAGGATATCCAACTTGCTCGCCGAATCCGTGGAGAGAGAGCTTAAAGCCCATTTTAAGCTACTGACTCTGTATTATACACAAGATGGCACCCAAATTATCAGCAAGTAAAGGTTCCAAGAATACCTGAGGCGTGAAGACCTGAAGACCTGAGGCGTTGCAGCTCTGCTGGAATTCCTTTGTTTACGTTCTCTTTGTGTTTTGACCTTCTCTTTGTGTTTTGTTTGGGCGTGGATCACGGATCTCCTTCCCTTGTGCTTTATTTCTTTCATTTACGTGCTTGCGTCGTTTATTTGCTGCTTGTGTTTTTTGCGTTGCTTGCTTTTTATGTGGATACTCGCACTTGGACAAATGTAAGTACTCTTTCCTTACTAAAATGGCGTCATACGCCGGAATAGTTGAAGGCCTTGTGTCTGCACCAGAAGACGACCATTTCTCACCAATTGTGGTCAAGAGGTGGAAACGCAAAGACTCATACACCTTTACCATCGTTGACGGGCCTGAAGAAGAACCCAGAGTATCCCACATCAATATTATACATGCATTGGAGAAATGTGGAGTAGATAGATTTTTTCTGAAAACGGTACAAAAAATTAACAGGTTTGAGTTCTGTGTTACTGTTCGGTCCAATGATGACATTGACATGCCTAGAGGAGTGGTCTGTAAAGGCTACTCCTTTAGTATCACGCCCGCCAAACCTTACGAGGTTAAGAAGTTTGTAAAACACAGACTAGTAACGCTGTTTAACTTGGAAGATGAAATTGAGGACGATGAAATCCTGAAAGCAATGAACAAATTTGGCGACATCTATTCAATTAACCATCAAATGGTCAGGGAGGCCCCGACTATTCAGACGGGGGTGAGAATTGTGGCAATGCCTAGAAATTCTAAACCTATTCCTAGATTTATTTACATCTATGGAAACCGTTACAGAGCCCAATACGACGGACAGGATGCAGAGCTACAACAAAAGAAGTGCGACATTTGTGGAAGCGGTGACCATCTGAGAAGAGATTGCCAGGAAGGGAAGAGAGATAAAGAGAGGAAGAAGCTGGAGGGGGAATTCGAAGAGGAAGCAGGTAAAGGGAAGGAGATTAATGGTGATGGTGAGGAAATGGATGCAACGGTGACAGGTGAAGGGGAGGATGAGAATGGTATCGGTGAAGGGGACGGAGATGAGATTGGTGAGAGTAATGGAATGGAGGAAAAGCAAGTAGGTGAAGGGGTCGTTGATGATTGTGACGGTGAAGGGGATAGTGATAACGATGGAGATGGTGAATTCGAAGATGCTGAGGAACAAGGTGAAGGGATGGAAGATATTGGTGATGGAGAAGGGGACATGTTTAAACATGGAGATGGTGCAAGAATGGATGAAGAGGGATCAGGCGAAGGGGTGGATGACATTGAGAATGGTGAAAGGGAAAGTGTCGATAATGCAGATGGTGAAGGGGACAGTGAGGCACAAAGTGATGAATCAGACGTTGATGAATTAAATGATACAATGCTTACAGTTAACGAAAGTGACATAGACCAAAGCCCGCAGTACGCCACTGAGAACAATGCCGAATTTATATTTGTGAAGAAAAAGAGGGGGAGAAATACCCCAGGGTCAGGCGAGAAATTGAGAAAATGTATAAAACTATAACTGGTCAATGGCTAATCAGTATTCCGCCTCCTTTTCAGCTCGGCCTTGGAGCCTCACCACCGGAACCTTGAATGTGAACGGTATCGGAGAGAAGACCAAATCCTTGGTACGTCAGTTAAATAAATATAAACTGGACATCGCATGCCTGCAGGAAACTAAAACGGTAAGAGCTGATACAATAGATGCTTTACAGCGGGCCGGGTACACGGCCTTCGTGTCCGACCACCCCACAGCTGGAGTTATGATAGCCAGTAGAGTTGAAGTCGTAAAAGTTATGGAAGTCCCAGAAAACTTAAAGGGAAGAATTGTACATATCATCATCAAAAATAACATCCATGTATTTAACGTTTATATGCCAGCGCAAAGCTGTAGAAAAGTTGATGTACAAAAAGCTCATA
>NMRB01003649.1:6668-23281 GCA_002633025.1 Notospermus geniculatus | reverse complement strand
ACTACCTCACTGAATGCTCGAAGCGAGAAATGTTCGACGTCAGACGCCATTTTGAACTCTCTCACTGAGCGGGGTCCTTGGTTGTGTCACCCAAACCCGCTGATAGGACTCAAACTGCCGTTATTAGGCCCTATTGCAAGCCCATTAGACTCCATTATACAGGGGCAGCTTGAGAGGCTCTGTGGCAAAGTTGGCAAGAGTGTGATTTGTCGCCAGATTTCGATTTTGCAGTGAGTTAATGCTTCGTCTGCTAGCTGATGCGCGCGCATCCAGCCTGGTAGTAAATCCTACCACACTTCCGGTTTCGCGACCCCGACAGCAGGCGTAATGCGTGAGCATGAAGCCTGCTTCAGTGGGCTATCAACTGTGTGGCAGAGTCGGAGGGGCAGACAGATTGCAAAAATACTTCGTTTGGGGTCAGACCATCCGGTTGTCTGCTGCGCGAGACTAACCGAGGGTCTGGCTGAGCGAGACTATCTCGTCCCTAGTGCGCGCGAAACGTAATTCCAATCGCGTCCTGGCCCGACTGCTATAAAAATCCATCGCGTTGTTGCCTGTCTCATTCGCGTTCGCGTGCACTGCCAGAAATCTCGAGGCCAAATGATGAACTTGTGAGGAAACGGCCGTATTTGTACCGTACCTTGTCTTATCGTACTGCTGACGGGGTGGACGTAGTAAGAACAGCCTGAATGCACTCAAAACGAGTAGAACTTAATGAGAACCTACTACGAACTTTTAGAACCGTGTAGAAACGTGTAGCCAACTCCTTCAGAACATTTTATTTTGTTTTGAACATATTTACACGGAATATTGACTGGCTAAGGACGTAATGCGGTCGAATTGGGTCTGTCTGCGAACGGGATCAACGAGGTATAAACGGGCCAGGTCGGTGTGCACACACGTACTGCAATTGATGCCCGACTGTACCACGTCGTGACACGTCCCTAGTAGGATAGAAGTACGTCAATTCCGTTCGTGGTACGTCCATCTCGTTTTAAGTACGTTGTCACTCCGTCCAATGCTTATGGCCGCCAGAAAATTTTGAGCAGGCTCGAAGTTCTGGAGCACCATTCCCTTCCGAGCCCGTCCATGAAGTTCCTAAGAAGACTGTAAAAAGTTGCCACTACGTCCACTCCGTTCGCACACAGTTTGAGCCCGTTCGGCAAAATTTTCAAGAACGTACTGAGAACTAGCTCAGTGTGATTGGAGTATAATGTTCGTAAAATTATTTCACATTTTAAGGAAAAAGGGAATGTGTGCCTTAATTGCGAAGCTCCTCGCAACTCTCTTCACGTGACGTCACACCCTAATTAGCATAGGATTTGTGCGGCCATATTGGCAATGAGTGTCAAGGGATTTACGAACAGAAATCAGATTTCAACTGGAATATTTTCCAAACTACCTTTCTTATCATTTCAGTTTCTTAAGGTGGCGGGGGAGATAGTGAACGCATCCAATTGAGGTCCGTTTGAAATTGAATTGCACGAATGTGTTACGACCGAAATTTATTTTGCCAACGAAATTTGTGAGTTTATTATTGTTTCAGATCTCCGAATTGAAAAACTGCACAATAATTAACTGATTATGTAACTTTATTCATGAACAATGGCAAGTCCCAGATGAAGTTTCCGTGGGGGGGGCATTAGCCCCCCCCCCCCCAGCTACGCCTCTGGCAAGGTCTGCATTTCATTAGCTCACCTGGTGAGCTTTTACAATGGTGCAGTGTTTGTTAATAAAGAGCACGTTTTGTAACCGCTGGGGCTGTTGACTTGAAGATTTGTTGCACATGTAGATTGACTAATTTCACCAATATTTGGTCCAGTTCGATTCATGGCTAGGCCACTAGGTGGCCAAAACCAAAAACACAAAAAGGGCAGTAAGTCCTGAACTATTAGCGGGATCAATCATAGGTACATCTATTAAGGATATGTGACATATCCAACGTCTTTTTTATTAGACCTACTTTTCAAGGCCACAGAGGTCAAAGTTCAAAATGTTGCCATTTCGTGGCACGTTTCGTAACTGCTGGAGCTATTGACCTGAAACTTGGTACATATATACCCCTATGTTATATGACCTATGACACCATGTTTTGGTTCAATTTGATTCATAGCTTGTTGTCTGGTACATTCACCTAGGGTGAACACATGGTCCATGCACCATTTAATTTTACTTTAAACATGCCTCTATTCAACTTACATGTTCAACATATACCGGTACCCACCACACCCAGCGACGACCCAAGAAAGCGTATTCGCTTGTCATTTTGTGTGTCAATTTTGTGCCTTTTGTACCTTGGCCTAAAAAAAGGGTGTGCTATTCAGAATTAATTGGAAAATAACGTTAGCCTCAATTTCAGTGACGCAGTTATGACCGAGTTGATAGTCAGCGCCGCGTCGCGGATTAGGTCTGCCGCTACCCCAATGGAATGAATGTCGGTATTTCAAAAATGTAAATTTTTCACAATGAATGGAGTCTCCTGCGACTCTGTTAGTTATAACTTTGTTGTACAGGAGTTGATAAGATACTATAGACACACTCCAGTGTATTGTCAGTGTGAGGCTAGATGCCAGTAATGCCCGCGGTACACGATCAAATTATTCACCCAATTTTCTGAACATGCTCTAGTCCGAACGTCTGACTCGTATTGCTATTTTTAGAATCTGCTGGACGCTAATACAGAGTCAGTCAGATGATGAGTAACCGAAGAACCAGATTTTGGTTCTACGTCATCAGCATGATCAGATCACGGATTGGTGGTTCCCGTATCACGTGACCTCAAACTGTAAAGATGGCGATGCATTCGCCGATTCGGCTTTTGGAGAGGAATATTTTTCGTGATTTTATAACAAATTGCGGTTTTCTTGATGTTTGTCTGGCTAAGAGTGAACAGAGAGCGTGATTGCGAGTGTAGCTGGTTGAAACAGCAAGTAAAATGCCTGAGAGCAGCGTTGTCAAGTGATACGATTGCCGTGCACTAAATGTATTCAAAACACGACCTGGAGACGGACGGACCAATCAAAATAGACCCCCCGCGACAGGCTTCATTTGACTCTTGTTGCGACCGTCAGTTCTGCAAATGAAACCCCAAGAGGCCCCGAGTCTGAATTTCCCAAAAAATGGATGAAAAATTAGATCGTGTACAGTAGGCATTATAGGCATTCGACTTCGTAATGTTTGTAAAATTATTTCACATTTGAATGAGAAAGGGAATGTGTGTCCTTTAATGGCGAGGCTCTTCGCAACTCTCTTCACGTGACGTCACACCCTAATTAGCATAGGATTGGTGCGGCCATATTGGCAATGAGTGTCAAGGGATTTACGAAAAGAAATCATATTTTAACTGGAATATTTTCCACACTACCTTTCTTATCATTTCAGTTTCTTAGTATATGATGTGTCAAATAAAATCACATGTTCTACAGCAGTCTGATGATTGAGTGACACCTGTCTGTTGTAAAAACAGACAATTAGTGCTGAATTACATAGAGTTGTAGTGTATTACTGACGGGCAAGCACATGGCTAATTATGTATTAATTAGCTCATTAGCATTGAGTTGTGACGTCGGTAAAGAACCTGTATCCACGTCAACAGAAAATGTGACCCGTGAGAGCAAGATGAATTGGAATGCGCCGGTGTAGCAGTAAAAAGTGTCCCCCTGTAAAATGTGTCCACTTCTATTGTTGAATGACGGAACCACTCGCCTGAGATTAGAATGTAACAATAGGATCTTCTGTTCCCGGGACAGTTTTTCCTGGGGACATTCTTTACTTTCACACCTGAAAGAATTGACCAAGATGACAGAGAAGAATTACAGAAATGGACAAAGTCAAATTTCACAATGGGCAGACAATCCTGAAATCAACAAACTGTTGGTTCACCTTGGGTCTTCTTCTGTGCGCATCCCGACTCATTTTGCTGGCGCGGGTCACGAATGTTAAAATGGGATGATTATATATCACCTGCGTTCTCAGTAACAAAGGGTGTCAAGCATGGTGGGGGTGCTGCCATCCATTTCCTTTAACATTTACTTGAGCGATCTGTTGTCAAATTTTGAAATAAGCGGTTATGGGTGTCACACAGGAATTAAGTATATTTTTGGTGCCTTTGTTGCATATTTAAATGATGTTATTTTACTGGCTCCTGCTACATGTATTTCATCACTTAAAGATAATGTATCACGCCGGGTATTTTCACGGGCCACGAAAATCATTGTTTATTTACATTTTTGTGAAGTCCTAGACTTCCTATTGCTACTGGGCTGAGGTGTCGTGACGGTGTTCCAGGAGCCTGGACCCAGGTGTCCGTTTGCACGGCTCTTCCACAGGCCAATGCATGGCCAACTGCAGCCTGGGCACGAGCTAAACGACGCAACCTCGATCTAAGATACACTTTCCACAGGCGCTCTTTCCACAGGCCAATGTACGACTACCGAACCTGGAAACGAGGAATCGCGCCTGAAAGCTTAGCAGCTTTGTCTATCAGTCTACGTCCACCGGCTCATGACACACTGATGATCATGATGATATAGTTCCGCATCTAGGCATTACGTTTTTTTGAGTTTGTCATAAAAAAAATAAAACGGGATGGACATGTTTGTGTTTGTATTTAAATTGATTGGTGTATTTTAGGTTGAATTGTAATAGGGAGGTTTCGCAAATCTGACGAAAAACGAAGTACGAAATACGAAATTGGACTTCACTTCCATAATGTAATATATTTCAGGAGATGGTTGGTACCACAAATATACTTGCTGCAAGAGCGTCTTTTAGCGTATGACATTAGAACGATAGAGTTACGGTGTATATTAAACTTAGAAATTTATCCTTCGTTTCCACTCCGTACAAACGAAGTGGAAATTTAAAAATTCAAGATGCGCCATAACTCTCTCGGTCTTACATGATATGCTAAAAGACGCACTGGCAGCGGGACTGGCAGCAGGGACATTTGTGGTACCAACCATCTCCAGAAATACATTAGGTCCTGGAAATGAAGTTGACGAATTTCGTATTTCGTACTTCGTTTTTCGTCCGATTTGCGAAACCTCACTTTATTTGGGCGACACGACGAACTGCAGTGCAGTAGAGTCATCAACGGTCTTCGTACATACTTAGATCACTACGCGTTGTATTGGCATTGTAAACATTATGGGTGCCCTCGATTTGGCTATGATTTGTCTAAGCCCGGTGGTCGAGTGGTTAGCGCGCTCGACTACCAAACTGTGCAATGGGTCGGCGCGCGTTCGACTCCGGGCGAAGGCATGTACAAAAAGTTGTGAAACATTAATGCAGGGTCCGTCGGATGGGACTAAAAGCCGTGGTCCCTTGTACCTGAGTGTCTATGCCAGGGCAAGTAAAAGACCCCACACAGGTGGACAGTAGCCTGTCGTGGACTCCATACCTCCGGCAAAGAAAATCCAACAGGGTTACGACGCCGGTAATGATATAGAATGAACAAGCCTGGTGGCTACCGGGTTCACGAAGTGACGTTCAGATCATGAGACTGCAGTTAGTTGCTGGGGGAATTATAGATGTTTGGTTTGGGCACCGGAAAGAAAATCGATAGCAGGACAAGTCCTTACATCCAAACAGAGAAAATCTTCGTAAATAAAATAAAAGAAATGGAGAAAAACTTTCTTCCACCACCCGGGCTCGAACCCATGGCCATAGACAACCATAGCCGTAACACTGAACCAACTGGACAATACTGATATAACCCGATGCGGCGATGGCCTATATTCACCATCAACACTGACCCCAATTATCAACTCATCCACACAAGGCACCTGAACATTCGTGCACTATATGTGCATACACAATACACATCGGTTATGCGTGGATCAAACAATATGGCGACCTGACTCGTCTGCTACGGGGCAATTCTGGACTTTTCTGCTCATTTCTCGGTGATGAAGGATTACATCCGGTTCAAAATAAATAGGGGAGGAGATCTTGATACACATCGTTGTGTAAAGGTGGTATGTTCTTCTGATTTTTCTGCATGCTCTCGTTATTTTGTACACAAAAATGCCATTTCATGATGATGACATTCGTCCATACATCGGCGATTATGCCCCAAACAAAAGTGTTGATTTCTCGAAAAAACGCGAATAATATGTAAATTCTACTATAAGAGACATAACTTGGCGTTACATTACACTTATTAGTGAAATTTCGTGCCAATTGGTGCTATATTAAGTGAATAAACCCGTGTGACAAGAAATGATGTGGTACGAAAATAACGTTACTTCGTGAACAAAAATGATTCTCATTGAATCTGGAGGTTTTAACTTGTACAGTCTGAATGGATGTTATATTTGACACATTTCTGGACGAACGGATGATGCAGGTAAGTTTTTAATGTAACGGGGCGCACATTATCGGGCATACCCAGGCCTATGTCATTGGGTGTCTATAAAACTAACACCTAAGACCCAAAGACCCATGACCCAAGTAGAAAAGTAAGAACCCGACCACTAAGACCCTACTATAAAACTGTGAACCCGACTACTATAAAACTAAGACCCTGTGAACCCGACTACTATAAAATTAAGACCCTACTATAAAACTGTGAACCCGACTACTAAAACTAAGACCCTACTATAAAACTGTGAACCCGACTGCTATAAAACTAAGACCGTAGAAAACGGTTGTCAGACAAATGCAGACCAGGGGCCCGGTTGCACGAAAGTCACGACAGCGCTATCTTGGTGTTAGTGCTATCTTCATGTTAGATGACGTAAAAATCCATTGTTCTTTTACGTCATTTAACATCAAGTTAGCGCTAGCACCAAGATAGCGCTGTCGTGAGTTTCGTGCAACCGGGCCCAGCAGACTGCACACATTATGGGTGGTTATAGGCCTATCCGCAAAAAAGACGTTGACAAAACAGAAATCAGAGACGTGCTTTTAGAAAACAGATAGGCATGTTCTTTAACATAACAGAGACGTTCAAGCTGTTATTTGGACATTAATGTGACGTTGGGTGCACAGTTTGTCTCATCCCTCAGACTGAATATGCACAACTTGGAAGGCTTGTACCAGTCAGAAATGCTTTTTAATGAGAAAGTAGCCTATCTGTGTGTGACTGCCATTAATATGTTTTAGCAGAGTCTTTCATAATTTCTCCTCATCTTGGAGTTTTGAATTTCGCTCCCTGCCCACGTGATACGTTCGCGCCACGCGCATGCGTGGTTGCGCTTTCTGTCATATTGCAAGCTCGTGGTGCTTTGGTCCTCGCGGACCTCGCACTCCGTTTTTACCGTTTCCCTATTTTACGTAGCAGCCTGCAATTCGGGACAAAGGTAAATGTGAAGTCAAACATGTATAGATCACTCTGGGCTGCCAATGGTGGAGTCAAAGTATTGACCAGTTGTAAGAACTGGATGTTTTTATTGATGTATCCTGGCCAGATGCAAAGTTTTAGGATGATTCCGGTTCTAAATAATAGATGGCACTCATGATGGATGTCCCGGAACTTCCGGTTTTAATGTAAACAAACGAATGTCATGAATGTGCGAGATGTTTCCAAGGTTCCAAAGGTTTGCCGTTCGAATCTAAATTGAAGTAGTGGTTATCTCTGACCAAGAACTTAAAGAATACACTCTGTATGGGATAAGGGGAATTTATTACTGTTGAGTAGCTGTATTTGTTGACAGGTTTGGAAGATGTCATGATGTTTGAGACTGCATGAGTTAGTCATAGGCCGGCCTAGCTACTGTATATGTACACAGAAGGCTTACAGGGATGGGTGCTGATGCACTTCTTTCAGGTTTGTGGGGTATGATTTTGTATTCACAATTTCCTACCATTTTGTATTTTCAGTTTTCACATGATCTGTGGTAGATGATCTGTGATAGATGATCTGTGGTAGATGATCTGTGGTAGATGATCTGTGGTAGATGATCTGTGGTAGATGATCTGTGGTAGCTACAATAAAGGAACCAGGCGAATGAACGGAATCTCGGCTTATCATGTTCTGTTGCTGTTATGACGCCTTATGGTATTGCCCATTGATTGAATTCTCGATTGACAGACGCCACACTGTGTTTATTGAAGCATACATGTACATGAGTGCTATTCTTATGTTTTTGTTATTAAACACGTCTGAAATCAAGCTGTTGTGTAGTTCATTATTCATGGATTGAGACATATGCAGCAAATGGCATTTTACCTCACCTCAGTCAAACAATGATTGTGCAACCATCCGGAACTGTACCAACATGAAATTGGTATGAAAATGAAGCTGATGCTCCGGCGCATCTAGCAAAACCAATTTTATATGGCTGCGATATTTGGTTTCCCCACAATCACGAATTTCCTGACAGTTGCGTTTTTTCTGGGACACCCTGTATTTTGGATATCGATGGGAGTCCAAGACGGGAATACCCGACGGGAATCCCCGATATGACTGCATACAAAATACTAAACTCGGCCTGCATATCACAACCACTTCACCAAATCGGGACGATATCTCGGGGTCTTCTCTAAAACGATTCTGCAGCCATTGCTAAAGGAAGTTTTGGGCTCCGGGAGTGGAGATGTGTACACGTGTACGTTTATTGGTCAGGACAGCGGGTCTGTTACATTTCATAACGATAGGCTACTAATCTGATATCATGGCCGGAGTGAAAATAGGCTACGTCACATCTATAATATGGACCATACGGCTATCCCACAGCTACTAGTATATTAATATTGACTCGGTCAGGGGAAGGAAAGTGTTCGGCAAACACAAAAACAAGACGAATTCGTCGACAACAAAATGGATTCTGAAAGTAGGATTAAACAAGAAAAATGACGGCTTGGCGTCCGGTGAAAGCGCTCTACATACGGCGGTAGCTAATTGCCATTCTTATTTAATTTTGTCTTGAAGGATAATGAATGCAGGAAGATGGCACTGGCAGCTGAAAATAATACTCGCTATTAGTATAGGCCTAAGGCCTAGGCCCTACTTGTAATTCATACATGTATATTTGCTACATCATCTATATAGCCACCACTAAGCTGTCGTCTGGCATACCTGGAAAATGCGGTTGCTGAAGTTATCGGCTGACAGGGGATACACTTACTTCTGTTATTTTCTTATAAAGGTCGGGGCTAATGTGAATGCTAAAGACAAGGGATGGTCGGCCCTTATGATATCGGCTCAGAATGGACACAGTGACACGTTTTTTCACATGATCTGCGGTAGATGATCTGTGGTAGATGATCTGTGGTAGATGATCTGTGATAGATGATCTGTGGTAGATGATCTGTGGTAGATGATCTGTGATAGATGATCTGTGGTAGATGATCTGTGGTAGATGATCTGTGGTAGCTACAATAAAGGAACCAGGCGAATGAACGGAATCTCGGCTTATCATGTTCTGTTGCTCTTATGACGCCTTATGGTATTGCCCATTGATTGAATTCTCGATTGACAGACGCCACACTGTGTTTATTTAAGCATACATGTACATGAGTGCTATTCTTATGTTTTTGTTATTAAACACGTCTGAAATCAAGCTGTTGTGTTGTTCATTATTCATGGATTGAGACATGCAGCAAATGGCATTTTACCTCACCTCAGTCAAACAATGAATGTGCAACCATCCGGAACTGTACCAACAGGAAATTGGTATGAAAATGAAGCTGATGCTCCGGCGCATCTAGCAAAACCAATTTTATATGGCTGCGATATTTGGTTTCCCCACAATCACGAATTTCCCGACAGTTGCGTTTTTTCTGGGACACCCTGTATTTTGAATATCGATCGAATTTACAGCGTGGGAGTCCAAGACTATTAGTATAGGCCTAAGGCCTAGGCCCTACTTGTAATTCATATATTTGCTACATCATCTATAAAGCCACCACTCAGCTGTCGTCTGGCATACCTGGAAAATGCGGTTGCTGAAGTTATCAGCTGACAGGGGATACACTTGCTTCTGTTATTTTCTTATAAAGGTCGGGGCTAATGTGAATGCTAAAGACAAGGGATGGTCGGCCCTTATGATATCGGCTCAGAATGGACACAGTGACACGTGTGATATTCTCATAAAAGCAGGGGCTGATGTGAATGCTAAAAACGATCAGGGATATTCGGCCCTTATGATATCGGCTCGGAATGGACACAGTGACATATGTGATATTCTCATAAAAGCAGGGGCTGATGTGAATGCTAAAAACGGCAACGGATGGTCGGCCCTTATGATATCGGCTCAGAATGGACACAGTGACACATGTGATATTCTCATAAAGGCAGGGGCTAATGTGAATGCTAAAAGCGACAAGGGATCGTCGGCCCTTATCATATCGGCTCAGAATGGACACAGTGACACGTGTGATGTTCTCATAAAAGCAGGGGCTGATGTGAATGCTAAAAACAGCAACGGATGGTCGGCCCTTATGATATCGGGTCAGAATGGACACAGTGACACATGTGATATTCTCATAAAAGCAGGGGCTGATGTGAATGCTAAAGAAGACGAGGGATTGTCGGCCCTTATGATATCGGCTCAGAATGGACACAGTGACATGTGTGATATTCTCATAAAAGCAGGGGCTGGTGTGAATGCACAAAACGTGTATGGCGGTACCTCATTGATGTCAGCGTCAAGAAATGGACAGAGGGAAACAGTTGATGTTCTCATCAAAGCTGGGGCTACGATTGATACTCTTGACGAAAAAGGAAGAAACTGTTTGTCCTGGGCTGCTGAACGGGGACATGTAGGTGTGTGTAAGCTGATATATGACAACTGCCCGAAATTGCTCGGCACAGTTGGTGAACTTCATAATTACTCAAGTGATAAAATACTTCAGTTATTTTCGCCCCTAGCAGAAACAGACACAGTTACATTGGAACTGAGTAAATTAGAAAATGCTCATTGTCTTCGTATAGCGTTCGTCTTAGCAGGACATGGTCTCGTAAATCTATCGGGAGAAAAATCGTTTACCTTTAGAAGATGTCATCGACTACAGTGTCTTCGACAAATTGCAACATCACGAAAGAGAGCTAGTCAAATGTGTCTCTATATTGCCAACCAACGTGCCTTTGAACCTTCCTAAAGTAAACGATTTGGTGGGTTGCCCTGGTATTGGCGACACTGATACTATATCAGCCAATAAGGCCGTCGACATAACTAAACACGCTGGGAGTCAAGTTGAGAAAATTATGAAGAGTGCATATCCTGACACACAATACGATGTCATTTCAACATCACGAAAGAGAGCTAGTCAAATGTGTCTCTATATTGCCAACCAACGTGCCTTTGAACCTTCCTAAAGTAAACGATTTGGTGGGTTGCCCTGGTATTGGCGACATTGATACTATATCAGCCAATAAGGCCGTCGACATAACTAAACACGCTGGGAGTCAAGTTGAGAAAATTATGAAGAGTGCATATCCTGACACACAATACGATGTCATTCTGTGCGGGAGCGCTGGGGAGCATACAAAAGTGATGGTTCCAGATGAGTTTGATTATATGATAGCGTTTAAGATTGGACCAGATGACATGAAAGACAAAGAAATAGTCGATTTTCAGGATGGCTACAAGTACTTCAGATGTCGCGGAAACTCGCATGACACTTTCCCGTACTTTAGTAGAAGTAAGTTATTTCATGATCGTTTTTGTGGTCAACTCGACTCAGCTACATTTCCTCCTCTTTGTGGGGATTTCGACTCTGTTAAAGATGGCGGTGAGGCGAACACAGAAATAAAGATCAAATGTGATCCAGAGATTGATAGGGAGCTAGTTGTGTCCGTCGACCTCGTTCCGGTGCTCCATTTCAAAGACCAATGGCCCGAGTACCTGATTTCAAGGACGTGGATGATGGACAAGGAGCAGCTCAAATCAAATGGGTTCTTTCTAGTAGCAAAGCCACCTCACATAAACAGTGAACTCGGAAAGTCAATGAAAGAAAATAACCAGGAAGTGCAACGCCAGCAACTCTGGCGTATCTCGTTCCCCCACCTGGAGACGAAACACATCTCCAATTTCGAACCCAGGGTGAGAGAAGCATTCATCGCAGCCAAGTGTTTACGAAATCCCGATGTCTGCCGGATTCTGGTGATAGATGCAGACGGTATCCTCCACAGGACAGACGAATATGTGAGCAGCTATGCTCTTAAGACTGTCTTCCTGCACAACGTTGAGGATTTCTTAAACCGTGAGAGGAGTTTGATAGAAATGGTTCGGATCATCTACAGACAATTGGAAGGTTGCCTTGAAGATGGTTTCTTGCCGCTGTTCTGGCAGCATGACGTGAATCTTCTTGCAGGACTAAAAACCGACCCGAAGAAAGCATTGCGTGTTGCCAGACTGCTGAGGAAGTTCGTCGACGAGCTGTACGATAAGGAAATGTCTGCGGCTGTAGCCGGTGATGCTGGGAAGGTGATGGAGTCAGAGGCAGAGAGAACATTCACGGGAACGTATTCTAGCCTCCTGGAACGTGTCAGTGAGCTTGGATACTTCGCCTTCACCGAGGAAGACGATGTGGCTGAAGGAACGGTGAAGATTTTCCAAGGCGTTATGAGAAAAAAAGGTAAGTAGGGGAAGGTGGGGCATAACGGGATAGCGGGGCAAAATGAGAAATCGTTTTTGTGCCATCTGTAGTGAGTCAAAATCTGTCAGTGATAGTGGTAAGTATTGCTGTACGGTCACATGACCCGGAAGTGGTACCTTCCTCGATTTGAGGGAGCATTTCCGGAACTAGACGAAAAAGATTTGGTAAGATTTTACTAAACACTAGGTGCTGAGTTTCTGATAACCTCGCAGCTTCCCCTTAGTGTCAGGGCCAAAAAGATTTGACATGGGGCCCCAGATGGGGTCTTCCCCCCCCCTCTTTTCTTTTAATAGGGTCGTTGCTTTGGAAGACTGTAGCTCGGGCCGGGGGACAGGGGTCCTTTTTCTAGGCCTTGTCTTCCATTGCTCTTCTCCTATTTTGTTCACTGGTCAGTGCTTTGCAACCCCTCTTTTCCCATTAGTAGACCCTTTTCCTTGGAGGACAGGGTTCCTCTTTTATAGGCCTTTGTCTTCGTCCATGGTCTGTTTCTAAATTTTCGTTGGTCAGGTTTTGTAGGTGCTGTTCACCTAGGTTTCCTTTCTTTACTGTTGTCCCTTCATTTCTTATTATCTTGCCCTTCATTTCTTTTTTAGGCCTAATTTTTTATCACTTCCTCATACATTGGTTTAATATAAATTACTCTTACTATAGTCTTGGGGGGTTTGTACTGTTAGTATAATTATACTGTTAGTTTAATTCCTCCAAGCTATATTATACACCCTTCCCTTCAGCCTATTCAAGCCTTACATTCACTAATTACACTTCTGTTAGGTTGAGCAACCACTTTTTGGGGCTTGTACCCTTTCTTTCCTTAATTGCTGTCACGTCCTGTTTGGATGGGATACTTCTAATCTACATTTGGGTTTCAGCTCAGACTGTTCTAGAGTTTCGGATTGTAAAGTTCCAGCCTGAAGAAGACCCCGGTTGGGGTCGAAAATTCGCAAACACTCTGGAAATTGCCTTTTTATTTATCGTAAGATTTTGTAAGATTTGGTTTACATACATGTGCATACTTTGTTTTTGTCGTGGACTTGACAAACCGTGAATTCATGTGTAACGAAGTACATTGTATTACATATGTTCGCTACTTACACTGGGCGGAACCAGAGTTTAGCTCAGGTTCAGCCAAAGATTGCTGCCCAGTGGATGTTAAAGTATGGGATCCCACACATGAGGCATAATGGGACAGTCATTCCATTTTGCCCCTCATTGAATCCCATTTTGCCCTACAGTACTGAGGTGTTGAAATGTCTCGTCTGGCCGTTAGCTTTATAATAAAGACTGAGATGAACGTTGATTTAGGCCCAAGAAATAAAAGTGATATTACTACTAGTATGTAGTACTTTTCCTTGATTGGTGAATCAAGAAATTGAGTTATTGTTGTTAAAAATGAAATATTAGCAGTATTTCCACCTATCCCGAACCCACCAAAACCCGGGGGTGAACCCCGGGTTTCTTGCACGTATAATATACTGAAACTGAGAGAGCTGGGAAAGATTGTCCATCAGATGCCCACAGGCAACGTCAGAATACCGTCTGCATCAAGAAGTTGAGAAATGGCTTCGTCACAACCCAGACGGTTGTCACAATATAGCTGTGGTTACACTACATAAATCCCCGTGCTTTCCCCTGGGATTTTGCGGTTACACCTATAAATCGCCGAGTCTAAATAGACCCGTGTCTGAAATCCCCGTGCTTATTAGCCCCAGCGAGCTCGAAGGGGCAACGCCGGGGCTATTTAGACACGGGGATTTTATATGTAGTGTAACCGCGAAATCCCCGTGTTTATTTGTAGTTCCAAGCACCCGGCGACAGACGGCGATGCAAATCGATGAGTCATGCGCATGCGTGTAGGATATTTCACGCCTCCAGTAGCCACTCGATGACGGAGAGTTGCCTACATGCAGTGCCCCTATCGCCGGGATACGGAACTTATTACCAATCGCACTTTTAGTAGTGCAACCGCTCGCCGTGTCAACGCCGTGTTTTTTCTTGTTCGGAAAAACCCCGTGTCTCAAAAAGCACGGGGATTTTGGACAGGTGTAGCCACGGCTAATATGAAGGAGCTGAGCTTTTCGGAAATGCTTACATAAGAGTGGCAACCTCAGTGAATGTAATTAATGGGTTTAGGAAGACGGGTAGTCAACCTGTGAATATGGATGTGTTTCAGGAACATGATTTCGCACCCTCGGAGACGAAAGATGTCCCACTGCAAGTTGGAGACAACCCAGTAATAATGTCTATAGACCTTAACCCTCTTAACCTTTACCTCTTCAGGTTCAGTCCCCGACGATGGGTCTCAGGGTCATGTAGCGCCATCCACACCAGCCCAGCCACAACCTTCCACCTCTTCAGATACTGACGGCAGGAGAAAACAGCGAGGTAAACGGGCCTCGGGTATCTCCCCAATTCCAAGGATGCAAGAACAAATAATTACACGTAAGGGCACAAAGAGAGCTTCCACAGCATCGTTAACCGGTAGTCCTAACAAGAAGCAACTAATGGAAGAGGGGAGTAAAAGGACAGCGAAAAAATCAAAGACAGTCAAAGGTAAAGGAAAAAAATCATCGAAAAACCAAAGACTGTGAAAGGTAAAGGAAAAAAATCATCGAAAAACCAAAGACTGTGAAAGGTAAAGGAAAAAACCAGCGAAAAACAAAGACCGTGAAAGGTAAAGGAAAAAAACTGGTGAAAAACCAAAGACCGTGAAAGGAAAAGGCAAAAACCAGTTTATTAGCACGGTAAGATCAGCAAAAAGTCCACTGAATCCAAAGCTGCGATGGAGGTGAATGATGATGATGTTGGCACAGGGAAGGAAGATGGTGAATGTGTTTATTGTGGTGATCTTTTCTCTTGTTCAGCGCCTGGGGTAGCGAGCATAAAGGGGTCGTAACCCTACGTCAGGCCTAAGCCAGGCGTAGTGCTATGGCCGCGATCAGCACTACGCCTGGGTTAGGCCTGACGTAGGGTTACGACCGCTTTATGCTCGCTACCCCTGGAGAGGAGTGGCTTCAGTGTAGCATTTGCCAGAGGTGGGCTCATCAGGATTGTGCAGATGTTGAGAATGGCGTGTTCACATAGTGTGAAATATATGTTCTGTTAAACTGACTGGAAGTTTTTTACTTACAAGTTGTTTTGTCATGGTTGAAATTTCTATTCTATGATCTTGAGCAGGTGTAACCATCTGAAATATTTTGTGAACTTTTATATTTGTAGTCGAGATTATTTTCCAGGCGCCCGTTTCAAAAAGCGACTTTAAGCTGATGGTAATTTAACCAAATGGAAAATACATTGATGATTGAAGTTAATGGTACCATTTGCTTAAAGTAGGCCTAATTTTTATGAAACGGGCCCCTGATCTTTAGCAAACGGGGGAATGTTTGGTTGTGGGTCATGAGGTGAAACTACCTGAAACATTTTTGTTAGTGCACACGATAAAAAATAAACAAGCCCCAGGAAACAAGCCTAGCGGCGAAAATAGTTCAGGTGGAAAGAGTTCGACACTGACGAGGTAGTCATGTTGAATGAACATAGGCCAATGGTCACCACGGAGTTTTTAAGATGTCTGATTCTTTATTTTCAAAGATTGTTCAGGATACATGTACCGGTATGTTCGGTTGAAAAAATCTGTGAATTGTGAATGTTCAAGAAATAGTTTTCTCATCACTAACAAATATTTACAAAATGATTTGATTTGAGTTTACCCTAAACCATTAAACATGGTAGAATGACCCCTCAAGGAATGAATACCATGGACATACAGAGCCACCTGGTGTCCGTTGTTGATAGAATTTCAATATACATGTAACTTATAGAAATAGCAAATAATCAATCGACGTCATCTTCGTATGTACTTCGGCAATTTCCGACGGGCCTCCGTACATATCTCGACTGTATTATGGGCGCCATCTTGCGCAGCGATACAGCGGTGAATTCTACCGCACTGCGCCGGAAGTGAGAAGCTTGACCGACTAACATCCAAGTTGCATCCGCATGTTGAATAGTCCCTTGAAACGACGACAATTTTGCTTGTAATTCAACATACATCGTGTACATAGCGGATGACT